>JARJLU010011187.1:0-49277 GCA_030272975.1 Sparidentex hasta
TGAAATTAACCGTAATATTTTTGGAAGAGATGGTGATTTTGAGTCTTGGATAAAGGCTGAGTTGTTGTCACCGGTAAAAAAATAAAATAAAATAAAAAGAGAGGAAAGCAGCGAAGAGGGAGAGGCAAAATGGCACATAGTTTCGGAGGACAGAGAAGCTGATCAAATAGGAGAGGATCGACATGAACTGAACACAAAAAAGAGCCTGGTATGGGCCATGTCCGTTTTGAAAGACTGGCTGGTGGAGAAAAACATGTCGTCAGACTTGTTTAACTGTAGTGCAGAGTCTCTGAATAAGGTGCTTTGATCATTTTATCCTTCAGTGCAAAATGCCAACGACAAGGCCTACTCAATTTCATTTCATTTATTTAAAGGACAATGCACATTAATCGACCTTTCTGTAAATGTGCCAGTGTTAGCCAGCAGGCTCATTTTCAGCTGTAGTACTTGTCCATGCCAGAGATCTGTGCAAGGAGAATTATCGTGGCTGTATTTTCGCTGAATCTGACAACCCAAATTTCCCCGTCACCAGTTTTAAAAAGTACATCTCCCTTTGCCCCCCTAACACCGAAGCATTCTACCTGCACCCATTGAAAAAGAACCAGCAGCTGCTTACCCAGAAGGGTGTCTGATACTCTCAGGAGGCCATGGGACACAATTTCCTGGGGCAAATGCTGTCCAAGATCAGCCATGCAGCAGGCCTTTCAAGGAAGTACACAAACCACAGTCTGCGCAGCACCACTGTCCAACTGCTGTCCCAGGCTGGTCTGGAGAGTCGGGAGATAATGTCTGTAACTGGGCACAGATGTGAAGCCAGTCTGAGCAGCTATTGGACTCCGTCCCTGACAGACAGGGAAAAGTGGAGTCCTGTCCTCTCATCCTGGCAGTAGCAGATCTGGTGAGTTCTAGTTGTAAAGCTTAATATTAATGATTTGAAATGTCAAACATTTTTTGCCTGACATCATTTTTCTTAGGTGTATCCTTAGCAGCCCCCCATCCCCTCCCCACCCCAAAGAAAACAGGGATGAAGACAGAAACATCTCTTTCAATAATTAAAAAGTGTATTTTCGTGTTGGCAAGTAGACATGTAATAAGCAGGATAATGTATAGAACGGCGGTCATTATCGGCCAGACTCTGTACTCATACTGTAGTATGTTGGTTATCACCAGCAGGTTTCAGTGGGAACCAGGGACATGGAATTGTCTCAAGGACACAGGAAAGCTGCTTTTTCATTCTTTCTTTCTTTCTTTCTTTCTTTCTTTCTTTTTTTGAAGATGGAATGAAATATGCCAAGTTTATTAATTAATCAAATGTACTGAAATACCACATTAACTAAAACAAATACTTTTAGGTTTCTGAGAAAGAAATTTCTGTTCATATTTTAATGAAGATCAGTGGAGATGTAGGGCCAATCCTGATGCCATATCTTGAAGCTGGTCATGACTGGTTAACACATTCGCAAACCTTATATCCATATGTTCCCTGAATAGAGCTGGGTTTTCTAACATAGGACACGCCCACTTCTGCTGCACATTTCGTTCGCTACATCGCCACATATGCAAAACCTACTTTTTCCAACTCCTACAATTTAACGGCCATCTACCTGAAACTTTGCACATAGAATCTCCAGATGTGTCTGATGAAAAGTTGTCAAAAGAATTTTGGCACGCTACAAAATTAGCTATTTACAACCAAACAATCTTTTTTGCTAGCTAAAAAAACCCCACATATTGTTTCATATTTCATTCAAACTAAATGCTTTCAACATCAAACTTCAGTCAATTGTTCCTGAAGTCATCCAGAGGCTCTGTGCCAAATTAGGTGCAAATTGGCTTATAGGTGGCACTATAACGGATGTAAATGTGTTAATTTTAAAGAACACACATAAACATCATATTCATGTATTTCCCAAATAGTGCTAGGTTTTCTGACATAGGCCCCACCCACTTCTGCTGCACTTTTCCTTTAAGTCACCACACACTAATCAACATAAATGCATTTTTCCTTGTCCCTCTCATTTTTTGTTGCAATAATACAAATGTAATGAAACAGTACTGATGATGAAACAGTACACTCCTGAGGCCAGCCATATAGTTAAGTAACGATTGGTCAAAATGGGCATGATTTAGAACAACAAATCCAAATCAGCACACATTCAGCCTTTTGCACTTCCAGTGCACTTCCCATGACAGTGAATACCACGGCTCAGACATTTGCCTGTGTCCTCACTTTTTCCCAGAGCCCAACATCCTTTGGGGCAAAATTCCATGGGCTATGCGGTGCATGGGGTCCGAGATGCGCAGTGGGGCTTGGTCCCCATTCATAACTTTTCTTGTAAAAATTTTAATTGTATTGGGCATTGGACGAATGGAAAATCCCTGCTGTCAAAAGGAACCAGGGTAGTGATTTGAAGTGTTCATTTTTATTCAATCAAAACAACAACTGCTCAGTTTTTCTTGTATATTATCAATTTTCATAAATCAAACAACAATTAACCGTTATCGTGTAAAATCATTAAGACAGCTGTGCTTACAATAATGTCGTCATTATTTTTCATAGCTAAACGAAGTTATTATGTTATTGTGTTGATTGATGCATTATGCATACATTTCTGTTTTTGTTAAGCTTTTTGACATTTTTTGGTATATAACTGTACTGTATACATGTTCAGTAACATACAGAAACTAAGAATTAATGAGGGCACATTTGGTGGTGTCAGCTATCAAATGTATTTTTTCATTCAAATATGCATGTCGATTTCTGCTTCTTCTTCTTCCTATATAATAATAATAATAATAATAATAATAATAATAATAATAATAATAATAATTAGTATTGTTATTATCATTCTTATCACATAATAATAATAATAATAATAATAACAACAACAATGAAAATAATAATAGCTATTATTATTATTATTATTATTATTATTATTATCATTATTATTATTATTATTATTATCATCATCATCATCAGGAATGTCTTATGCATGAGACAGTTCCAATTTAGTGGATATTGCCGTCACTTTGCTGCATTCACTCTACCTGCAAGAAAAACCGTCCAACACTTATCCTCAGTTAGATCTCTGTGGAACTTGTAAACTCGACGGTCTCGTTGTCTTAGTGTCCAGCTAAGACACATTTCTAGAGCGCTAGACCTATATCACTTTTAATGACAAACATTCAGGCCACTCATGTTTGTTCTTGATCATTATTCTTGCGAAGACGTTTGCATTTCCTATATTTTCCGTATGCTTGAATGCACCACGGCGCTAGCTGGGTAAACGCTGGTAGCGGCTAACAATATGAAAATGTTGCGAGTTTGCGGGCTGACTGTATTACCATTTCACACCTCACTCTAAAAATGTTAAGTTCCGGAGATACCAATACTGTGTCCATGGTCATTTTAACACTCGTCACTGCTGGACTAATATTATTCATTTTAAGTTATAACTCGCGTCTGGTATTATTTGCTAACGTTAGCCGGTATCCGCTAGCTAAAGTAAACGGCCCAGTTGACTGTATACTGCGATGGTGATCTCCCTCATCGCGCACACTGATAAGGGGGATGTTGAATGAAGGAGAACACACACAATGGACAGCTGCATCTAACGGAAACTGTCTGGCACTATAGCAGGTATCTGGAGACGCCGTAGACGAACCTAAACAGCGGACTTAGTTTGTGTTTCGACTGTAAAATAACACTAGCACGTCATTCAGACTACACTTGTTGGTGTAAGTTAACGTTAACCGTTTCGATGTCGACACGCTGTACGGTCAGATAATGTCTGTTCAGCTTTGACAGGAGTCTTCAGCTGTTAGCGAGTTGTCGGGTTTGTTGTGAAGTTCATTTGACTGGCAAAAGTCTGTGTGCCATTTCCTCTGACATCTTGTCTTCCAAACGGTAACTTAAACTGCTGTAAGTCACTGTACAGTGTAACTTAATAGCGTTGTTTTTTTTTTAATTGCACGGCTGTCTTTACTTAAAGCGGAGCTGTGAGCCCCGTATTGTCTGCATTCCCTAAGTCACACAAGGAGGAACAGGTTATATTTAAACTAAGCTGAATGAAAGGCCAGAATGTGTTGCCGTCCAGGCAGGAGCCAGCCGTTATATGGTACATGGCCGAGCCAAACCATTACCGCTTGCCCTCGGTGTAGGTGGGAAAACTCTGTGTGTCGCTACTTGTCAAATGTGACTCCTAGAGCCGTGGTCCAATGTTTGACTCTGCACTCTGTCATCTCACTCTCTCTTACACTCTCGTCCTCATTATCATTGCTTGTGCTTTCCCCAGTGCTGGAAGATGGAGCCATAACTGTGAGGACAGAGAAGAGACGATGCACTAACCACACAGTCACAAACTGATCACTGCAAGGTATGTTGTGGGTGGCATGTTTTTGCCAGAAGTCCACTTAGTTGGAACTCTTTCCTCAATTGCACACAGTGGTGTTCGGTGTATTCACTCACATCTTCCATACCTTGCTTCGTTGTTCGTGAATAGCTTATTACATTGGATAAAATCTGTCTGCAGAGACTGTGGGCCACAGTTACACTAGTACAAGGAGGCAATTTTCATAGTATGATAACCATCTGAAAAAATATCATGGGTTCATGATAGACACAGTTGTTGGTATAAGTGGCTTACAGTACACCTTAAAAGAACTGAAGGGTTTGTTGACAAATTTGAAATACACAATCTTTTGTAACACTAATACAGTAGAACATTTTGAAAGATGTTCATGTCACAATAACCGTCAGCTTTCAAACCATTGCATACCGTGCATAACCCAACCCAACCCAACCCAACCCAACCCAACCGGATTCAATTCATATTTGCAGATAACATTTGATGTGCTATGACAGCAGCTAAGCAATGCGGTAACACCGTTGCCAGCTAGTTGAACATTTCAAGGGAAAAGGAGTTGGAACTATGTAAAATTCTGACGTAGAACTAGTCAGGGTGAAATCCACAGAGTTTAGGCTACATTCAGACCAGTCCTGCGTTTTGACGAGATTGCAGGTCCTCCCATTCAGGGTAGTCTGTTAAGGCTGCGGTGGCACAGATCGCAGTGGGTGCCAGTCCAATCTCTATAGGCAAATCAGCGGGGTTAAAAAGTTCACAACGTGACATCACACAAATCAGGCCGTGGCATGACACTCCAGCCCACTTAACGCCAGTTTCGGTCTGATTGCTATAGTACTATTGCATATTTGAAAAAGTTGTATGAATGATTTGATTGCTCCAGAGACAATCTTAAAACCCAGTTATATGATGTTTTAGCCTCTGGGGGCAATGGCCAATGTTTTGGGGCTTCAAGTATAGCCAGCAGATATCAAGATAATGGATATATGAACCTAGATTTCTTCTAAACCGTTGTCAAAGGATAGACGATGGGTTCCGAGATTACATCTTGGCTGATGCATTCCTCCTCTTTTGCTTTCCACACAACTGTTGCAACGTGTATGCAACCAAATCTTGCTCAAATGTGATTGGTCAATACTACTCGGACTACATACGGAAACCAGAATGCCTCTGATATCAAGGTCTTTGCCAGATTCTGCATTCATATGCAGAATATCGATTTGTAGAGATTACTCCAGAGGGAGCTGCACAAAATCTGATAAATTGTGTTAGGTGACGTCACTTGAGTCAGTGTGTGCTGAAAATTACGAGTTTGAAATTGGAAAAAAAAAAACTGTGACTTTGATGTAAGTGAGGTAACAAGACATTAGCTTCTCCTCTCCCTGCAAGCATGTTACTAGCACAGCACAGCACACCTACATCTCTGACTAAACTGTCAGTGGTTGTGCTGGATTGTGGGCGGTGTTGGTGCCAGACTTGACAAGGAAGAATCATGTTTTAATAAAAAGTACATTATCTCTGGTTCATAGATTTTACATATACTCTGTTACATGTACTTGAGTAATATATATAGCAGGAATATGGCTTTCAAATAGCATTAACCAGTAATTTACAGATGAGTTAACAGAACACAGTGCAGCTGGCTGTGGTTGTACAATCATCAGAGCGCCGAGCTGCCACTGAGCTGACAGAGAGCAGCAAGTGTGCCTGTTGTGTGTTGCCAATAAGTTTAATAATATAAACACACAGTATTTTCTGCCATCATAGTTTACAGACTGTGTGCATGTAAATATGCTCATTAGTGTTGCATGGTAAAGGGATACAGAGAAGTAGAGTCCAAATAAAGCACACAACAAAACGACAAATTCCTTCTTCCTATAATAGCATACAAACTTAAAGCAATATTTTGTAATTGCGCTAGAGAGATACAGACTGGGAATGTTGTCCTGGTGTCAAAGTGGTAGGTCATCTAACGAGGAGATGATAACTTGTCATTTTATCAGAATTAAATACAGGTGTACGTTCACTTCTTTACCCGATGAAGAACATCTGCTAAATAAATAAATACATAATTCCAGTTTTCTCCAAATTTAAAAAAGACAGTTGTGTGTCATTTTCTTTATCTTTTTCTTTTGTCTTTCTTAAGTTTCACACTAAAGTAACATTTCAGTAGGTACTGACTATTGACTAATTTGTCTTCTACTTTGGGACTTTATTACATGATAATCACCATGATGTTAGCTGTTTTTACGACAGCAACCCGTCATACTGGTTTTGCAAGAAGCAGAAACAGTGCCATTACCAAAAGAGGTGTGGTGTGCTAGGTGTGCTAACACGTGACTTTGTTGACCTAAATCCACACTGTGGATACTGAATTCACAGTGACAAAGTTTCATTCTTATCCAGAGTTTCATTTCCTTAGGTACATATTTTCACAAGAGACATGCTGAATGGGCTTTAACAGTGTTATTAGCAGACCCAAACGGAATCTGCAGATACGTTTTCTGCATTTATCCAGAGTGAAAATCTGTAAAATTTAGCTGACTATTTTTGTTCTTGCTAAGTGGTAGCAAGAACAGTATTCATTTAAGATAAACAAAATCTGTTTTTGAGCAAAAGTAAGCAAATGTAATGCATTTAAACAACCTTTTAAACAACCAGATTATCGTAAGCAGGTTAAAATGAATATTAAGTACTTGGTTTACTTACTTACCTGGAATACTGTGACACTGGACTACAAACTTTGATCTCAACCAACTGTGTGACACAAAACTGTCCCACACATGCACAAGGGGATCGAGATGTGTTGATGTTTTTACAAATATCAACTTTTTTTATTTAAAACCTGAGTTGTCCACAGAATTCTGCCATACATTAGGCGTTGGCTTGGTTTTAAAGTCACATGGCTTATTTTACAGCAGCAGCTGAGATGAATCAGCTGGGCCAAGCCAGGAATGTGAAACTTAAAGGCTTGGTTTCTTTTCCCTCCCTCCCTCAGTCACATCTCACCTCCTGCTTCACGTCTTGTCTGTCTTGTCTTCGACATTCCCTACAGACCATTATAATGTCATCTAGTAAATATTGTGTCATAAGTGTTGTGTCTGTCATTTGAACATCAAAGCAGACTTTTCACTGAACTACTGCCTCAGACACTTGTGTCATTAAAGACAGGCAGTATATTGCTCAAATGGAACCCCAGCTGCTTTTCTTGCTTTATAATTGCTTTTATTTGGTTTGCATGTGTGGTGAGGCATAACCATTTCTTGGAAAATGAGAGTGTGGTTGCAGGTCAAAGTCTGCAATAGATTTGCCTGAGCTTGCCAGTTAGTTTCAGTTTCATTTCTGTCTAACTTTGGTCAGAAAGGAATACAATGAGGGAGGGGGGGAGGGAGGACCATTTATAAGCTCAAACGGGAAGGTTGCTGGTGAATACACAGTACTTCAACTTCAGAGGCGAATGAACCACATATCTTGTCATTTGAAAGAATAGGTAAGATGAATACAATCTCTCCTTATTCTTCATTATTAACTATATATATATATATTTGGAATGTTATTCATGTTCATGGCACGGTTTATGTCATGGTTCAACAAACTAAAGAACACAGTATATGGATTTTATATTGAAGAGTCTGGACTTTAAGTCATAAGTAAGGTGATAAGTGTCAACTGTTTTAACTTTGTGGAATCAGTGAAAACTGCTGGTTGATATGTATGCTACTGAAAATAATCCACATCATTAATTACTGTCCTTGACTATAGTGTAATGGCTACTTGATTTTAAATGTGCCCTGTGTAACTTTTTAGAAGTAAGAATTTGGTTCTATAGTCTAATGTTCATTAACTGTATAGGACTTATAAATTTCTGTTTATACCCCACCATAGTTCATAGTTTTAAAGAGCGATTGTTTCTGATGTGATAGATAAGGTGATAGGAGCTTACTGATAGAATAAAGCAGTTTAAGCATTTGTCACTACAGACAAGATTTGACCATGGCTGTACATTAAGCTACAACACTTTGAATTCTGACAAAAGGGAGTCTTTACCATTCAGTAGCAAAAAGCTTTCAGGTACCAAATTTGTCAAATCAAATGCAAGCACTGTTCACCCGGTACCCAGTGTTCATCCGGCATCAAACTTGGCTGAAGTACTGGAGCTGTTAATCATCAAAGCTTTCACTCCGAGACGTGCTTCAAGGTTTTAACAGGTGACAAAAGTTGGCTGTAGGACAACTGGTCTAAAGAATATCACTTGATTAGCCTTAACACAGAACACTTTCACACATTCAGTTGAAATTGTGTGGCTAAACATCAAGGAAATCGTTGTCTGACAGTAGGACCATTGAAGCCTTAAAGAAAGTCTCTGAGCAAAAGCTTGAACACATTTAAGAGATTTTTGGACAGATGTACAAATAGTTACTTGTTAACTGTATTGATTTTAACAGCATTGAAATTAAAGTAACCTTTAAAAAAACAAATACATTGGCTCTATAGGTGGATTGACAGTGGATTTTTGTGGAGGTTAAAGAAATAATAATTTTATAATGGTTTAACAGCCAGTATCCATTTAAAAATCTACACAAAATGTAAATGAGCATTTCTGATAAGAATCATTGACAATTGCTAACCAGATTTAGGGCCAAGATATATACCGAGTGGTAGATATTTATTGTTTCATTAGTTTATTTTAAAATAAAGCACTGCTAGCTGGAGAAATTTTGTCGCTATTTCTAAAGTACCTGCCATATTCTCCTCCCCAGCATTTAATTCCCGGGCTACAATTATTATAAAGTAAATGTTGACTACACAATGCTGTGGCTATAGAATAATCTGGTGGTTCCCGAATGGTGTGGCAAGGCACGCTGGTGTGCGCAATTCCAGGTGTGCTGTGGGATTTTATTACAACCATACACTATTTTCAATTTAAAAAAATATAGAACAGGTATCAAATAAGGTTTTAATTTAGTGTATCGGTACTTTCATATACTTTCACAGTCTATACCCTGATGTTATGATGATATGAATACAAGTTTTATTACCAATGGCCAATAAACATGCAATGAATATGAGTGGAGTTTTCCTTTTTTCACTTTAGCCCAGGGAGAACGAGTCTTAATCTGTTTCAGGTTTATGTGTGTTTTATATAGCACATTACTTAAACCACATTTTCTGTAGCTATTATTAAAACGACAGACTACCATTACACTACTGTACAGTGATTGTGTATTATGGTCTCTTTTTCCTCTCATAGCTTTACTCAAGATGGAGAGGGACCAGGACAATATTGTCGCCCTCGTGAAGCAGCATCCAGATGGGATCCCCCTTAAAAAGTTGGCTACATTCTACAACCAGGCATACCACAAGAACCTGTCTATATCTTCCCTGGGCTTCGACTCCATGTCTAGCCTGGTAGCCTCACTGGATAGGGATCTGGTTGTGGAGAAGGAACTGGTGATTCACAAAAGCCACCGTCATGCGAGGAGTGCTAGAACTGGGACAACATCAAAAGCTACAAAAGACAGAAAGAATACAAAGGTTTTTGAAAATATAGTTGCCATGGTGCAGCAACACTCTGCTGGGATCTCCCTGAAGAAACTGGCTGTATCCTACAGCCAGACATACCATGAGAACCTGACCTTATCCACCCTAGGCTTTGACTCCATGGCAAGCCTGCTAGCCTCGCTGGATAGGGATCTGGTTCTGGAGGGGGAACTGGTGTTTCACAAGGACCACTACCATGAAAGTCAAGCTGGAGCTGGAGCATCAGCAAAGGCTACAGAAGACATAACGAGGATTGATGAGGTTATGAAAAATATTGTGGACATGATAAAAGAGCATCCAGACGGGATTCCTCTGAAGAAGGTGGCTATTGTCTATAGCCAGAAATATCGCCATAATCTGGCCTTAGCCTCTTTGGGCTTCACAACTATATCCTGCCTGGTAGCATATTTGAAAGAAGATTTAGTTGTGAGAGGGGAGGTGGTTTTTCATAAGATCCACTGGCCGCCAAGTCAGCCAGTAGCTGTAGGGAAGTCAACAAAAGATAATGAGGACAGCAGGCCTGCAAGACCACAGAGGACTGAATCACTAATCACCACTCCCAGTGTCACTGTGCCACAGGTAGATGTCACCTCTGACGGTATGCCTACCATTCAGGCAGCAGTTCCCCATTTAGCTCCTCCGTTATCTTCCTTATTCTCCACCCCCTGTCCTGTTCCTGTTTACACACGATTTACTGTGCCCAAGCAAGCTAAGGAATTGACCCAACAGCAGCTGTACCAGAGGGTCATAGAGGTCAGTTTTGTAGACAGATATGTGGATATATAGACCAAAGAGTGTTTTGTCAGTTTTGTGTTTACACTGTTCACATTTGATTGCATCTGACAGTGAAGCAACAATTCTATTTTAACTCATTGCTTGTAGAGACTTGTACAGTGCATGTATAAGCAAAAAATGCCATCATAAAAATCTCAATAACCAATGTCCCTTAACAGAAGGAAGGTAAATTTAAGCTGTAGAAATATCTCAGGCTAGATGTTGAGTCATTGGTCCACTATGCTACCAGGACCAGCAGACCTCAAAGGGAAACCCCACAATCAAATTCTCTATTTGATATCAACACTTGTTATTATTGTAGCACAACAGTCTACTACAGGAGGACACCTGGTTTGCCATAACAAGGAGTGTTTTGTAAAAGTGTCAGAAGGTAGTTATAGAAGTACCCATTGTAAGAATATAATGTGCTTACTGATACTCATTTTCCCCTGACAAGGCAACCCATTCAGATGTTTGGTGAGCACAGTAGCTGTCATGCGACCCTCACAGCTTAAAGTCCATGTTTACCAAATTGTGGTACTCCATTAGTCAGATGATAGTATATAAAAACAGATCTCAAATATGTAGTTTCATTTGAAATACAGGCTCAGTAATCCCCAAAGTTTCCAACTCAAACTGTTGTGGATTGATATGCAAACATGGTGGTAATGATTGAGTAATCAGTTTGAAATATTGAAATAAAATGACATGGAAAAATAAAAATCTTGGACTTTTAGAAACACTGATTGACATTTTTCCCCCTTTTCTGAGATCTTATAGAACAAACAACTAATGTATTAACTGCGGGAATAATGGACAGATTAATGGAAAATTAAAATAATTGCTAGTTGCAGCTCTACTAATAAGTAGCAGGACAAAATATGCAGATTAAGTTAAAGTAGCACCAACCTAATCCATCAGATCATGCTTCACCACATGTAATCTCATTGGTCTGTGAGATACCAATTGAGAAATGCAGGCAGTGTTGCCATGAGACTGAGGAATGGGGGTCAATAGCTGCCCAATAGCATATTTTTTGCCCTTAGCCCTCCATAGCACTTTAAGTTGGCTAAATAGCAATGTAAGCAGGGGAGTCACTTTAGAATAGTTTCATCAAATCGGGATTTAGATAAGACATCTGAGGGAAAAAAACATTCACTGGTGCCTAGTCCGTAGCTCTGAAATTTTGTAAAGCCAAGTCAAGGGTTTGGAAATTGCCATCAATTTTAGACGCAGAGATTACGTTATGTGGAGTCATGGTCTAATACTATATACTAATACAATTTAGCATTTGTAATTTTGACCTGATCTGTTTTGAGGTACATTAGGGCCCAAGCACCGAAATGATGTGAGGACCCCTTTGAAATGCAAGGAGTCATTATTCCCACTACAACTAAAATAAGTTGCTTTTCTGAGGCCCTAAACATGCATAAAAACAGTCTAAGCATGACGTAGAAAAATGGTAAAAATGTATATAATTGATGCATTTTGGCCATGGGTAGGACAAAATGGCTCAATAGCCCCCCTGAAACACAGTCCCAGGAAGTACCTGCACCTACATCTATTAAATTCACACCTTGACTTTCAAAATAGTCTGTTTTGGCCAAGTTTTTGAAATAACTGTCATTTCCAGCGGTAGCAGGAACCACTGTGCATATTGGGGCTGCCGCTTACCACAAAGTATTTTGTGTTTGTCAGCTGATCTCAGTTCAAAAGTTTATACTCATTAGTGATTCAAACAAACCCTCAGAAGTTTAAATATATTGAGCTATTGAATGTAATTGTACTTTGCATGACCCTTGACTTGTACAGTACACAAAGTAATAACCATTGTCTATATTTGCACTGATCTGTAATGTTTATTAATGTATTCCAGGTCATAGAAAAGTACCGGTTGAGTGCTCCATCAATGGACCAGCTACAGAACTACTATCTTGAGCAGTTTGGCGAACAACTCCCTCTAACACAGTATATGTCTCTGTATGACACCTGGGAAGCATCAAACCATAAGAGGCCACCTACTCTGTCTGAAACAATGACAGACTCTGTGACTGCTGTGGTGGAGACAATTGCAGGTAGCCAAATAAGACAGCTTTCAAAATCATGCATACAAAATGAACTTTGTCATTTAAATATGCATATGTGGTCATATCTTTACACAGCAGCACAGGATCTTACAAGAGAGCCTGAAAAAGAGCAGCAACAGAAAGCCACCGCATCCAGCTTTCTCTCTAGCTCTGACTTTCCAGTGCTCGGGGCAGATGTGAGCATGACCAAAGAACAGAAGCGCAAAGTTAGAGGTGCAACCCAGAAAGAGGGTTGTGCCCCTGTGTTTAGAGAGTCATACCATGCACAGCTGAGAGAGGTACATGGAGCTAATATGCGGGCAATAGAGGCACTGGAGGAGGATGAAGAGGATCTCACAGGGAGGAAGAGGAAAAGAGTCCTGGATCAGGATACAGTCAACAGTTTGATGGAAGATGTGAGACGAGACATCGCTGCAGAAGGAGAGCTGGTTACCAAAGAGAAGGTAGTGTTCCACAGGTTGATTATTTACTTGTGGTGGGTGGCATGGCATTTGACAGGGGTGTTCGGTTAAAAACTTGTCAAACAAAGGTTTATTGATGGGTCAATTTGTTGCAAACAAATAAAAGTATATAGAAAAATACCATATGTCAGAATAAATAACTACTCAAAATAAAAAACTCTTTCAAGATCAGTAAATACTCTAAATAAATTACAGTATGTCAGGATATATAACCGTATGTAAATATCAATAATTGAAATAATGAATAATAGAAAATTACATAATAAAATATCAGTATCACATTTTTCACCAGAGATCAAAACCAGTTGTTCTCCCTAGCCTTTGGTGATGTACCTATTTACATCATAGATGGCATTCCTTGTTGGTATTCTCTGTGCTTCTAGAAAAAACAAAAGCCTATCTGTAAGGTATGCTTCAGGGACAGCTCCATTTATTAAAGGGTTTATTATTATGAAGCTTCTGAAACAGATTTTTTTTTTTAACAACTGTAGAGCGTACAGGGTAGATGGTAACCCTCAAAGTGTTTCTTTTGTCAATCTGTGCACCTAACTAATGTGCTGTATTGAGTTTCCGAATCGTCCCTTCAATGTCTCCTTAAACTCTATCCAGGTGATTTCCAGGGTGTGCGAGCTGATGCAGGTTCCTTCTTTGGAAGCAGGAAGGATAAAACCTTGGAATATTCCAGCTCTCAAAGATCTTCAGTATACCATGAGAGAGATCAACATGTTCATAGAGGTGAGCAAACATGTATTCGTTAATAACCTGGATTTAACCTGCAAGTTTGGTTGATACTTAAGTTTTCTTTAAAAAAAATCTCTTTCAGTCTGCTGGAACAGTCACATCCATCTGTACCCTGTATGAGCTAGGCCAATCACTGGCTGGCCTGAAGGACAAGAAACACTATGAGGAGCTGAACCTGGGGCCCCTCTGCAAACTCCCCCTCATCCACCGCATGTTCAAGATTGACAGCAATACAAAGGATGATGATATCCACCAGATTGAGACAGTAGACATCTTAAAGGTATGACTTACGTGGCAAATGACTGAGGAATTTAGTTTGGTCTTTCACCCACAGACATATTTTAAATTACAGTTTAAACATATTTTGTACTTTTTCGAAGATTGAGCTTTTGATTTAAGGTTTACAGGTTTGTATTCATAATCAGAGTCACATTTTTGTTTAGACATTTTATTACTGAGCCACATATAGTTATTTAATAACACTTTCTGTCTTGAAGATTTGTTTTATTCATGGTAGACTGTTTGGGCATACAAGATTATATCAACTGCCCACCACCCCCAATGTCATTTGCCTCTCTTTTCTTTTTTTCAGTATTTAATTAGGCAATGGGTGCTGCAATTTTATTCTGAAAGTGTCTGATCTGTGCGAGAAATGCGAATCATAGAAGAGGTATTTCATATGTTGTACTTGAAAAAGAGAAAAATGGACAATGAAGACAACGCTTTAAATCGAGAATTGACTCTAATATGTTGATTCTTCCCACGTGCAATTTAAAACCAGTATGTCTCATATTTTCTGATACCGTGGCAATTATTAAAAGCAATAATGTAAAGCGCCACTGTGAGACGAAGAACAAGTATATTAAGCAAACATACACGTTCAAATCCCAGTTAAGGGCACCAAAAGTAAAGACAGCTTTATCCACTGTGAACATTATTTAACAAAATTTAAGTCCAGGCTCACATTGAGCACTTACTTACATCTATGAGGATGGCTCTGACACCATTACAGCCCACATTTAAAATCCTGGCAGGAAAAGCTGAAGCTCACTTCGCTCACTAAACAAGAGAAATTGGGGAAGTGAGGCAAAAGAGGGAAAGAAATACTGTTCAGTTGTTAAAAGGTGTTTTAAGATTGTGATGGTACAGTTGGTTAAGAATTTCAAGATGTGAAATGGATTTAACAAAAAGAAAATAGGGAAAACTCGGGGTAAACACTATTTTTTACTAAAATTAAGGGCACATTTTTCAAAGGCTCTCTGTTGGCCCCAGGTACAGAGAGATACAATCCAAAATCCCCTTCATTTTTCCAATCAACCATATAATTTTACAGTGCACACAGAAAATCTGCCCTGCAGCTCCAGCCACCTCATCACGCACACATGCATGAGCTCTGGCGAGTGTTTTTTAGTCCACTGGTAAAACCAATGAAGAGGAGGAGGAGTATTTAACACGGTTGTCTTGACTGGAACTTTGTCTGAAAACAAGACAGCTGGCCTGATCATTGAGATCAAGCCCCTGGGAAGCGCTGCAGGCTTTGAAGACAGTTTTCGTAGTGGCCAAACTGTGTAGTTACATGGTCAAGTTGGCCCAGGAAGACATTTTCCCATAAGCTAACACTGTGAAAGACGCGTCTACAAAATGGTGGATACATGATTTTGAGGCTCACAACCCCCGCAAATTGATGGGGAATACTGCTGGAATACTGTTGGTGCCCCAGTAGCTCAGTTGGTAGAGAGTGTGACCTATGTACAGAAGCCTTTTTCTCACTGCAGCAGCCTAGGGTTCGAGTCGAATCATTGCCAGTTGCTGCATATTATCCCCCCTCTCTCATCTCAATTTCATGTCAACCATCAATATGTCCTATCGATAAATTCATGAAATAGCTAAAGAAAAAAAAATATTTGAGTCATTTGGTCCAGTAAAATTTGGAAGGTCCAGTAAACCTTGGAAGGTCTAGAAGAGCCAAATGACTGAATTTTATCCCCATTTAAGTTAGTCAGGCCCTAAACCAGAAGTTAGCTGGCTATGTCAGTGTCTCAAGTGCTTTCGACCCTACTTCAACAGAAGCTACTGTATATGGCACGGAATCATAATGCAAGTCAGACATAATGAGGTTCTAGACCTTCACCCAAGGAAATTTTCTCGAACTGGACCTCTTTGAATTTTTTGTGAGTACCCCTGCTGTAGTGCATAGAGCAAAGCATCTGAAACAGGAAAAAACGTCAACATCCATTTCAGACACAGATATGGCTAAATCTGTGGTCATACTGTAATGAGTTATGAGTGAAATGATAGCCGATTAAAAGCCAAATTGCCTTTATTGAGACAGCAAGTGCAGCATCTACATACTCTACAGACTACTACTGATGTATGTACAGTAAAAAGGTAGAATGTACATTTACAGACCCCCCAGAGTGTATTTTGAGATTAATTTGATATTTAATATGTTTTAAAGTCCTTTCCTGACAGTGTCAATGAGCCACAAATGTAGAAATATGGAATAATATATGGATAATATCAATCAATGCTAATACTCCTGCTGTTTGCCCATGCTAATATTGATGCTATTAGTTATCCATGCTAGTGATGTTGATCTTGCTATAATGGCTGTCTGCTTGCCATGGTAATAAATATGTTTGACTATTAACCATGCTCCCACTCTCTGATGAAGAATGTTAAGTTAGACAGGAAGAAACACTGAAGGGAGGGATCTTTAAAGTTGGTTTGTGATCCACCAATATGTGCTAAAGGTGAAGGAGCTCGTTGTTTTCACCCTCATGATTTTAAACTGCTGCACTTGGTTAGAACCACACTAGCCTAGAGAGTCAAGCTTGTCATCACCAGTCTTAGCCCCTCTCACCCTCAGGTGTGCAGAAACTCCAGGTCTGCCTTTTAAAATACAAAACTGTGAATTATTGGTTATTTTATCACTATCAGCCATGAGAAGCAGTTAATTATTAGTTATCTGTATTGCTGAAGACAAACCGTATCATGCATTCCTACTACTGATTTTTTTAAAAATAACATCTCCTCTATTTCCATTCTTTAGCAACTCCGCATTTTTAGGAGGCAGCAGAACAAGCCCAAAGTAGACCTGGCTGAGTTTATGAAGTATCTGGCTGACCACTACAACTGTGAATCTCCCTACGAGCTGGGCATCAGGATACACAGCATTGCACTGCCCATATCGGTAAGAAACATGACCTGCTGTAATATTCCAAGATTGTTTACTGGAAAATTGAAAACACTGTTAGGGATACAGAAGATTTTCAATCAGCAGCATAAATGTGCTCAGTAAATTTCATGGCAGTGTTCCCATTAGGTTTCTGTTGTTGCGGATTTTGTATAAACTGTATGCATAGACACATTTTACCATTCATCAACTTGTGTTTTCAATTCCATTTATAAAGATTTGTTTGAATCTAAGCTCAGTGCTTATGAATTTTGTGTACAGATAATTTTAAAGACCCTTAAAAAGTTTAAATTTGGAAATGGTAGCCTTGAAATCCATCACTCAAATTAATCCACTTCTCAAATAGTCATTGTATAACACTGCATCATACTTCACACTGAAATCAGTTTTACTGCACTATGCAACAACAACTATTAGAACAGCCAAATTCACCTATTCTGCTGCTATGATGCTTGACTTCTTCATTATCTCCTGCGACACACAAGAGTCTACAGTGACTCGCTATCGTTTCTCAGGCCAGGAGGTATCATTACAAGAAGGGATGGCCAGTCATGGCTGCTTAACATTCGACCTCTCATTGGCCCTGGAGAAACCATATCGGTAGAACCCAAGTGATACCTGTGGACACCCTAGTACTGACACACTTCAGGTTATTAATGGAAAATCATTGGGCACATATCCATAACTATTAATCACACTGATACAGCCTATCAGGTGGAAATACAGTGGTTCAATTGAGATAAAAAATATGTTTATCGGTAGATAAGTCTAAGCTTGTTTGATGCTCCTTCTCAGACCTTAATGAAGGTGAGTCGCTGTGAGCACATTATCCTGGAGCAAGCCAGGGAGGTCATCCAGAAGGAGCTGGAGGAGGAGGTACTGGAGCGACTGAGGAAGATAAAGAAGGGTGTGTTGGAGCCGTTGCAAGGAGCAAGTTCCATCTCCTCCACAGGGAGCTTCGACCTCCGGAAGAAGTACGTTTCCATGACAGCATCCGAGGTTGTGCTGGCAGTCTTCTCAAACGCAGAGGGGGTGTTCAGTCCCAGGATGGCCAAGGTGGGTGCTAGGCACTGAGAGATGTCTTCTATTATCCAGTGCTTCCTCAGGTGCATCGAAAGAGCTTGCTCAGTGGCAGTTTGGGAATTTTGTGTAATCCCAGTCTTTGCTGCTTTATGCCTCTGGATGATAATTCTATTAAGCGTCACATCTTGAGCTGTGGGCTTCAGAGGTGCTCGCTAGTTCCCAACTCATTAACAAAATGTCACCTTTCGTAATATCCTAATCCTTTATGAAGGCGTAAGAAAAAGTTTAGCCAATGAATACTGGTGAGACTTGATATGTGTGGCGTAACTCATTTTGACAGCCACCTACTTGTACATGTTCTGGGATTATCTTTATCCTGGTGAATTTATCATCCTTATCCACAGTCTGTGACAGTAAATTAGTTATTCATTATTAAACATCCAGGTCAACATATCAATAACACCTCCATTAATTCCAACATTAAGATTTAAAGTTGGAAGCACATCATATGCTGTAGCTTCAAGATTCAAGACCACCACAGCAACAAAGATATGATCCCTACGTTTAATCAGGCTGCAACTCACGGATGTTTATTTTTATGAATAATCCATTAGTTGTTTGGTCTACAAAATTACAGAAAATTATGAAAAATATCCAGAAGGCAAATGTATACATTTTACTGTCAGAAGGTATTCGAATTTAGGGAGCTTGAATCAGAAAGCTTTGACTTTTTTTTTTTTTTTAAGTCACTCAAACTGATTTAGTGATTATCAAAATATTTGGAGATTAATGTAAAAGTTGAAAATTAGCAATTAATTGACAGTGTTGATGATGACTTTAAGTCTGTGTTTGCTTTGGACAAATTGATGCATGTTTTTTAAAACAAACTTCATAACTGAATGATTTTCCTGTTTTCGCATTGTCAACAATTATATTTCAAGACAACTATTGCGACAACTCATTAGTGATTTGTGATGTCATTGCCACTGCAGCAAATCCAGAGTTTCCTGCTGCAGGTGTCAGATAACCGGCTAGCAAAGGCTCTGTTTCAGCTGGCCATCTGTGGTGGCTCCCTGGCTGTCCCACAGGATCTGGTCCCAAAAGACAAGGCATCCAAAACCACAGAACAAATGAAGACAGACGAAAAACCCACCACATCTCTCCCCAGTGAAGGTATTCATATGTTTCTGCCACACGTATTTGGTTAATCTGATACATGTCATTATGCCATTAATGCTGAATCTTTTCTGTCTCTCAGCCAAAGTGAAGCAGTACCTTAAAGACAGCCTGTCTTCTCAGAACTCAACCTTCACTTTGGCCCGCATGGCGTCTTTGGAGGGAAAGTTAATCAAACACTTTCAGGTCAAAGATTTTCGCTCTCTAGAGCAAGGCAGCTTTCTGGAGTTCCTGGAAAAACACAATCAGGTACAAGTGGTAGTACATGTCTAAAATATTATATTTTACTCTTTCGGCATTATTTAAATAGTCGCAGGGCACACGTATGTTTAGGTGTCCAACTCCCTTTTGCTCCCAATCTGCAAAGTAACTAACTAAAGTTATAAAATAAATTTACTGGAGTGGAAACAATAAAGTGGCAGAAAATGGAAATACCAGCACTTGAGTAAATTGTAGTTAGTTAAATTTTTATCAGTGGTCTTGACTGAGATTTTTTATTTTCACTGCAATGTATATATTGCATGTATATGGGTTCCAATTAGTGACAACCGGTCTCCTTGGTAAGTAACAATCATACTGTTTGAACAGCAGATGGCGCAGTCACACACCTCAGAAAGATAGACTCCCAGTATAATGGGTCCCATAAGTTCTTATAAGACCTGCCCTTCTCCACCTCTTGTTGGCTTCATTTGGTGAAGCAGGCAGGTGTGTAGGTCATGGCTGGCTACTTCTATTTTACTCTAGAAGGAAAGCAGAAGTGCCTTATTGCTAAAAGTTAAAAAAAAAACTTTATCAGAATAACAAATGCTGTACACATCAGATTTGTAGCTTAAGGATGATCTTTTTCTTCCTTATATTTCTTCCAATATTTTTATTGTGATTTTGGTATCGTTATAGCCCTGCTATTTACACAATATGGCAGTGGGTATGAAAATGAAAACTGCATAGGTCTGAAACTAGCAATGACACTTGTGCTGCACTGTGCGTCACTTTGCGTCAGGCAGTAAGATAGAGCCCTTAGAGTCTGTATGAGTATGGATTATAAATCTAGGCCACTGAAAAGATCTCCTGACCCTCCAACACTGAATAGATAAAAATGCACACTGTTTTCACCCTGTTTGTCTCTGGTTGTGCGCAGCTGCTGCAGAACACCGTGGGCTCTACTGTTTTCTTGGGTAGTGGCAACATGGAACACGCAGGCAGCGGTTTCAGACCCACCAGACAAGACGTGTTTGAGTTCATCAACCAGTGTGGCGACATAACCTCCACTGATCCAGATGAAGTGAGGCTTTAAAAGGCATAAAAGTGTCACAGAACATACACACTTTTAACTACGTTAACAAAGCTCTTTATCCTGTTAAAGGAACAGTCCCCCTGAATGGGGGGCAGTTTGTAATATTTACAAACACATCAGGCTAATAGTGGATGATAAAATGTCACTCCTTTTTTAGAGGAAGGAATTTGCTGTGGTGTCTGGTGTATAAAAATGAAGGCCAATTACTGCAGTCCAGACCATAAATTTAGAATAAAAGAGGGAAATATTATAACAAATACTACAGCAAGTATGTATGTTTTAGACTACAAAGCTGTACAGTTTTGTGCAAACTTTTGTGCTAAAATTAACATTATAAAGAGTATATGTCAATGGGATTATGGTCAAAATGTCATCTGATGTAATGAGACAGACATCCGCTGGGTGGGCGTGTTGATGGGGCCAGACTTTAAGGATCTATCTGTGTGTCTCTGTAAAAAAAAAAAAAAAAGATAATAATAATGATAATAATAATTAAGAATTCAACAATTTGACTTGAAAATTAACATCCACCTCTCTGTTCCCAGCTCTCCCACATTGAGCTAGCACTGAGGTCCCACTACAGGGTGCGGGACACTCGTGAACTTGGCTTTGGCGCTTTGCAAATGCTGGCTGGCTATGTGCAGCGTCAGAGAACGCTGGCTGGAGGAGGACTGAGCCCGGTCTACTACGAGTCAGCTCTGTTCGCCAAATACTGCAAATCAAGGTTAGCAGTGTAGTAAGCGATGGACAGAGAGACAGCTTTTCTGTCACAAACCAAGCTAAAATGACCCAGGCAAATCTACAAGGTCATCATCATTATTTTCCTTTAGCAGATTTGTTTGTCAGATACATCTTGTCACCCCACCAGATGAATTTCCATCGATCTATTGCATGTCACATGTCACACATTTCACTGCCCTGATTGGTTGTTGGGCTATCAGATTGCATACAGAGCAGGCATTTTGGTCTGTGCATGTTGATAACAGCCCTTGGAGATTGGAAATGAACTGAGGGGTTCCAGACTAAGAAACATTTTTGAATGAGTGTAGCCAGGCCAACAATAACCTCAGGATAGCAATAGAACATCATCAGGGTTAATATTTCATTGTAAAGCTGTCTCTAAAGTCATAACAGGCATCTTACGTTATTTACGCATGCGGCACAGTATTTATGTTGACTGAACTTATCTTCAAGCTTGAAATCAGCAGAGTTTCAGCTTTTCAGTCGTATCACTTGTCTTCTTTGGGCATTCAGGGGCTCTGCAGTGATTGTGATTATGTCGTGTTCTGCAACATTGATTTGTTAAGGAAACCCATGTAGTTGCTCCTTCTGGTCCAGTAGGCAGTGGTTGTAGCTAAGCCTGTTTTGTTCATTTTCAGTGAATCATACATTTCTTAGAAAAAAAAAAAAAAAAAATCACCATTGCTTTAGTGTGCTCTGTTATCATTTAATAACCTTTATATTTACCCTCTTTTTGGGCACATCTACATGGTCAGTATGAAAGGTCAATGAAATGTAGGATAACACCTGTTTTTCCACTGAAAAATGCCCCAGATTATTTTAGAAAAAATGGTTTTAACTTGTTTAGGAAAGTTAGATGAAGTGAAAAAAATCATATGGAAGTCTAAAACATATCAGTTCATCTTTCTGAATTTAGAAAAAGCTAAACTTGCCTTGTCTGAATTCACAATGAAAACCATATGTATATATTTTTAAATTCTGGTATATTCATCCATTATCAGATAAAGCAAAAGCTGGACTAAAACTGAAGGTTCTGCCCAATCAAAGGATGTATGGAACTTGATGCTGACAGCTAAAATAGGCAATGAAAATAAGAAAATAATTGAGTAAATACAGGAGAATCAGATTAAAAGGGGCCAACTGTTGAATGAAGTAACTGCATCTGCCAGAAACATAACCCGAATGTGATGTTACCATTTTTTTTCAGTCATTTTTGAAGAGACGTATAAAAAAAATACTAAAACATAAAAATCCTAGCATGGAACTGAACATGTCCCCCTTTATGTTGTCCTCTTGTCCCCATGTCCCTCCTATAAACAGTGCTGAAGATGGGTGTGAGGCAGTAGGACTCCAGGGTGAGATGTCCAAGGATCAGGCTCTGGCCAGTTTGCTCTCCTGCCCTCTGCTGGAGGATTTAAGTGAGTGGAGCCAATGGGAGCTGATCTTTAAACCACGTCATGGCTCCCTCAAAGACTTCATCGAAAACAATGCAGGTAGGAAACAGCCACAGAGTGTCTGTGCATCATCAGATTTATAAATTGTTGACAGATGGACTACGCTTCTTCATCTGCAATGATATTTGATACTTCTCCGTGTTTCTCAAACACGCCAATTTGATGACTAAAAGTTTTAGTAAATGGAATATATAATTTTCATTTCTGTGGATTTTCACTTTAAATATTGTTAGATAATGATATGTAAAAATAAAAGGTTATTTCTAAACAATTTACAGCTAATACAGGCCTGTCAGCGTTGGAGGTGATGCCAGGTTTGCTGCTCAGACTCACCACACACACGGGGGACAAGCATTTCTCTAATGCTGCCATGACCCTTGACCCCGTCGGCACAGCCGGCCACCTGGTGTCCATGGTAGTGGCTGACGGGGTCGTCAATGCTCCGACGGCTCTCCTGGCCAATCATATGCAGAGCTCCCTAGCAGCGGCTGTGGCCAAAGAAGGTGGTGATTTCTTTCTTATTCACTTCACAGCTGGGAAGTCTTTACAGATGTTGTATTGCAATGGCTGAATGAGTGTGTCACCATTACTAAATTATTGTTTGTGTTCTTTAGATTTGTCCCAAGCTGAAGAGGATGTGTCATGTTACAACAGAGTGGCCAAATTCCTTTTGGCGTGTTTGACACGAATCCCCATCAGAACGTGCCAGGCTCTTTTGCAGCAGGTCAGTCACACTGCACTGACCTTGTCAGATTACAGGATCAATGCATATTCTCTCTGTTATTCCTGAAGAGAAGTTATCATTGTTTTGCATTATCTGTGTATAAAAATGGAAAGGTTGAAGTGTATAATAAATACACATCACGCAGAAAATGGAATGATTAAACAAAAAAGGTCCACCAGGGACAGACTACAACAATTAGATTTGGAGATCACTAATTCGGCTCAGGTGGTGCTGGCCTAAAGGTTATCGTAGGAGGGAAAAACCTGGTTATGTTGAAGTTTTGCTTGGACTTTTGAGCCACAGCTCCATATTAATGCTAAATAGGAGAATGTAATTCAAGCTCTGATATCCCAGAACCACCTCTCTCTCCTTGAAAGCTAGTCTGTGCAGTTAGGCTTAACACAAGATTAATACGTGTCATCATTCGCTGTCAATTCATAAAACAAACATTTCATGTATGGAGTAGAGATACCAGCCCTTTTTACACAGAGTCTCCGCATTATCTGCGGTGCAGTGGTAGGCCAATTCACCGCCGATGGTGATTCACACAGAGTGAAGCATCTCCGCTGTTCCACTGTGTAATTCACACAGAAAGCCGGTGCTGCGGCTCCTAAAGAGGCATGGCGGTACACGTCATGTTGATGACGTTGGTGTTTCCCAGGTGTCCTCCTGTCAATCTAAACCCGCAGACAGTTTATAATCATATGGATGCTGTTATAATGTGTAGTGATTGAGATCCTGACCCACCAAACATCCTGGAAAGTGACAAAGTTGTGTTTTTCGCGTTAAATTACACAATTACATAATCGCCATCAGTAAACAAGATGCTGTCTGACTCCCTGACTCGCGGGGTCGGAGGCCGTTTTCTGGGCGAAAGTTCCCAGAAATCTCAGTCATGAGGGCTGACCGTCACTGTGATTTATTTTCATCATAAACACTCAGTGAGTTAAAGTTTTTTGCCGGTGGCAGACTTTGTTTTTTCAGTGTTAGACCCAGTAGTGCCACCTTTGATCCATTGTGATATTTTGATGAAAGGTGCTCAGATTTTAAAAAGCAAACACATAAACTGTGACACCATTTCAGGGTCTCCTTGACCAAAAGAGTGGGCAGCTATAGCCTGTGAAGTTTTATCAGTTTTATTGAATTGAGGAGGCGGTATTGATTAGTCTCACAGTTGTCGTGCCAACTACAGTCTGGCCACATAGATAAGTCAGCTTCCCTGGCTTGTTGGTCTTTGAGACACACTTCAGTTTCAGGGGTTTGCGTAACAAAGTTTCAAAAGCATTATTAACAAATGGACTCTTACAACTCTGGTTAAGAAACAGTGCGTATGTTTTTGTGTGAATGTGACTTTCAGGTCTTTTTGGAGCCTTTCTCCCTTGTCCTGGGCCAGGCCAAGTCTAAACACGTCCTGATCACTGCGGCCCAGTCTGACCCAAGGCACATGAACTGTCTGCACCGACTGGGCATCCTCCTGGGCATCACAACCTGGGTCAGAGACTACCAGAAAAAACTGAACCCACCAAAGATCCAGGACTGCAACATACTCACAGCTTCTGTGGAACAGGCCAAGGTCTGAATAATAAGAAAATGTCATATTTCAAACAGAGAAACATCAATACTACTGCAATCCAAATACTTAAATGTATGGACCTTGGAAATGGATTGTCCTAACCATACAGACTGCATCTTTCTTGGGGAAAAGAAATCATCTGATCCACATGAAGAATGAATCTTTTCACATTTTTAGGTCCTACTGGAACTGAAAAGTGATATCTGAGCAGTGTAATGCCAAAACAGCATACAACATTTAAAACCACCTCACCAAAAGCTGTTAGATCATGTTGAACACATTTACTTCTCAGGGTTACAGCATTGTAACCTTGAACAAATTCAGAGTTTAATTTTAGTTTTGTATGTAGTCCTTAAAGGCCTAAAAAAACCAGTGAAAACATTTTTTTGTTTTTTTTATTGATCAACTATGTTTTTGATCAATGGACTATCGATTATTTTTGGGATCACTAGATCCCAAACGGTAAACAGTAACTAGTAGTAGTAGTAGTTAGTAGTAGTAGTTAGGTCAATTGTATTTACAATGTATACCAAGCAAACAAACATTTGTTAAAGGAGGAATTGTTTGGTCCTCTCAGCTTACAAAATCAGCAGAATCGTATGAGTTATAGTTATTCAAAGCCTTAGTTGCCTAGACCTACATACACTCAGAAACCCATCTGAATGGATTCTGATTTGAAACAGATTCAAAACTAATTCTTGAGGCAGATTTGATACTGGATTCAGATTTTGATTATGTGCAACTCTTAATTGCAAGGCCTCACAAGAATTGACTCTGTGCTGCCTGAAAAAGAAAAAAATCTTGAGAAATTAGGCGTTTCTCTCATTTATAAGGTCCCAAGTATATCCTATATTTCAAAAATTATAAATCAGCTCGGCCCTGCATCGTGCCGATATGTAATGTTACAGCACATACTGTATGTGGTAGCCATGTTACATACCCAATCACCTTGACTTTAAGCTAACAACAGTCTCACTCATGCAGAGAACTAGTGACAACTGATCTGTTCCTTAATTTTACCCATGGCATTTAAAAATATGATGTTTGACACAGTGGTCTGACCTAACTGATGTTTCAGCTGTGCCTATTGTGTGTACCATGTGGCTTTGATGGTGTCTTCGATAAGCTAAATCTGCAAGTAGCGCTAACTCTAGCTGTCATTTTGTTTAATCTGTGGCTGAACAGGTGACCTAGCTCTCCAACCTTACATTCAGTGTAACTGTTCTTGTTTCTGTTCTCGTCTTAGCTCACTTGGCCTCTAATTTGTGTCTCTTTTTTCAGTCTAATTTGATAGATTCTGAGAGCAGCAGTCTGTCAGCTCTTAATATGAGTGAAGATGAGTTTCTTGAGGACCACGTCATTGACAACAGCTTTGGTTCCTCCCATCTCACCCAGAGCCCACAACAAAGTGAGTGAAAGTAGTACTCTTTCACAGGAATGTTTTTTTTTTGTTTTTGTTTTTTGTTTGTTTTGTTTTTTTTGTACTCTACATAAAGCACTTAGCAATTTGATTTTCTTTGGTTGTAATTGTTTGTTTTCTTCCAGTCAATGGCGATGAAGATGTCGAGGTTGATGAGGGAGAGGATGAAGAGGAACTGTATGAGTTGACCTCACTGCCTAATGGAGAGACTTCAGATATCAGCAGTGAAGCTGAAGGAGGCCAGGCCGAGGAGCAGTCAGAAATGTCTGATTCTAATGAAAAGGATGCTGCCAGCTGCCAGTCAGAGACCACATTAGATTTCCAGAGAGCTATAATTGAGGATATCAGGTTTGTTTTCATGATGTCAGCCTTTACAGTTACCCACAGTGTATCCACAGCTTATCTATACTTTATTCTCCTGTCTCATTTTTGTTTCTGACAGGAAGAGGGAGTTTGGTATTGGTGTGGAATTGACTGCTGAAGGCCAGAGCCTAATGCAGGTCCACCAGAACAGGCTGGGCCGCAGCTTGGACCGCCTCTCCACTGAACTCTACAGCAAAGACACACACTTCGTCCTGGAGCTCATTCAGGTGGCTTCTATATTATTTAAATCTAGCGAAATGTTTATTATTTGCCACTTGTACATCTTTATCAGATATACCAAGTTATCATGAATAGTGCTGAATTTAAAATGGATGATCTAATTCAAATCAATCTTCATATGAATGATCCGATATTGAGTCATAAAATCCTGAGATCATTCTTTTAGTATACCTTTGCCTTTTCATTCAGTGTAAATGAGGCTCTCTGCCATATTGACAGATTGTTTGTACCAAAACAGTCATGTGATTAAAAACTCTGTCTGTGTCGGATGTTCACACCCACAGTATAGGGACTCCATGCTGCATTTAAGTGCCGTGGAATTGTTCGAAGCAGCAAAGTTTCTGTTTATTTTGTCTCATTTTCCTTTGTAGAAATATGTATGCCTACATCAGTCATTTATGTCCTGTTCTTTCACTACCCCATTTTTATCCATTACATACTTAAGTCACAACAGTATCTCATTCATTTCAGGCAGATTTTGTCCACAAATTTCCAAAACCATTTAATTAAATTCTGTTATAGTCAGTAGGTGATTTGAGAGGGGATGTTGTCCCCTTTGTTAGCAAAATTACCATTACCATCACTCTCCATCTGCTAGTAGCAGATCAAGCGGGGCATGTCTGCTTTGGGTTCTGCACAGAGCAGATCACACTGACAGGAGACAGAGACACAGTAACGGCATAGAGCATCCGATCCATTTTCAAAATAAAACACCCTGTGGAAAGGGGAAAATTGAGGCGTCTGCGTCTGTATGGGGAGAATAAGTGCAGTAACGATATATTTCATTTCGACTTACCCCCTTGTTGTTACCTTTCTGCTTAGCTGGCTACCCTAGGCTGGTGCTCTGTGCACATTCAAATCATGACAAAAAGTCTAAAAAAGGCTGCAGTGTGTTTTGAAACAGTCAATAAAATTCAGTAAATGTGAAAGCTGTCTGTTTCTTAATTTCATATCAATCCATTAATTTAGAAATGTAATTTAGATGGTAATCTGCAGTAATAAAGAAAAGAAAATTTCATCAGCTCATAGTGATTACTTTGACCTGGACAGACATGATCAATAAACAAGGTTTCCTCTGTGCGTCTAAGTGACGTATTCACACCTCTCTGTTTCTAATTTTCAGAATGCTGATGACAACAGTTACCCATCAGAGACGGGTTTCCTTCCAGCGCTGGCCCTTGTGGTGGAGAAAGACTGCATTACCATTCTAAACAATGAGACCGGCTTTCAGGAGAGTAACATCAGGGCCATCTGTGATGTGGGCTGCAGCACCAAGGGCAAACACCAATATGGTTACATAGGTAAATGTGTACATGGTGCCCTGCCGGGGTTTTAAATCAACGTTTGTCAATAGAAGTCACCTAAGAATATAGAGAAATATGTGATGTTATAAAATGTGAACTTGCCTTAGTGTGATGTGTTAATGATCCTGATCCCTCCACTCATAACAGGACAAAAGGGCATCGGCTTCAAGTCAGTGTTTAAAGTCACAGACTGTCCTGAGATTCATTCCAATGGCTTCCACCTGCGTTTTGACAAGACCTGTGGCCCCATGGGATACATCCTGCCTCACTGGGCTGAGGATGAGAGGCCACTGAACACACAACTGAAGGACATAAACCAGCACAGGTTGGATGATTGAGAAACAGTAGCAGCAGACATTTTGACTTTTCACAGTTTTACCTATGAAAAGTAAAGAGAAAGTCATAGGTGTTTCTAGTACAATACCGTGAACAATCTCTCATTTTTATTAAAGTGTCCCGTGAACTCCTGGAAGTGTGACAGTGAGCAATGAACAACACCTAGAGCCTGAAACTGAAGCAGTGTAATGGAAATGTGCAATCAATCATTTAATTGTTTACACCTGCGCTCAGATTGTAACATGCTGAATGGTCTTCAGTCCTATTTATTATATAAACGTCAAATTTAAATTTTCATATCAGCTCTTACCCCCGCGACCCTACAGAGGATTAAGCGGCGTACATATAATGTACAGATAATGGATGGCTGGATGGATGGATCAGCTCTTATACTTGCAGATGCAATCAATTATCCAAACTATTGATAATCTGTTCCTCCAACAATTAGGTTATTTTAGTAAATAATGCCTCTAATTAACAGTACATAATCAAACTTATTGATTGGTTTAAGTGTTTGAAGACTCAAAAATCAACTATCTTTCTTCAGAATCGATTCAACAGTTCGCCTCAGACCTATACTGACTCGCCTTGCTGAGACTGATTTAGTCATCTAGTTAATCAACCACAGATAGCGTGGTCGAAGAAACTACTTGATAAACGGTTTGTGTTTCATGAACATAATTAAATCTTATTGGCTTGTCATATTGGCATAAATTTCAGGCCAATGCTGAGATTTCATTTCATTATGTGCTAACATTAATGGGTGTGCTCTACTTCACAGAGCTGAGAGAACTGCACAGTTAGTTGATATGTGGGCATATATTTGTTGGTTGAACGGATTTCCACCAAACTTGGATGGAGGATGGGTTTTGGCCCAGAGTATAACATTTGCCATGGATCCAGATACGGACGGATCCAGGTGTTTTTTCTGTCTTTGTTTAACATTGCGAGATGGAGCATTTTTATTTATTTATTTTTTTTTAGATTTCTCAGAAAATTATGAGAAAAATGTATCTGCCTGTTGAACCAGTTATGCGTAAATTCTGTCTTAATTCGAATGTGAGGTCCTCACTTAACAGTGTGTTGAAACTAGTCAGCTTGATATCGAAACTGTTGATATTTGGTTGCACCACAGAGGAATAATGTACATCTTAACTCCTCTGGTTTAATGTCCAAACTAAACAAAATTTTGTCCCAAAGAAATATGTTTTTACTACTTTTGGCCAAATTAGTAAAAGAATTACATTAACTAAGGTGATACTGATCTGGACTGACTGGTCTCCAACCTTCATCTACGGCTAGGTCAAAATAACAACAGTGACAGTGAGTGGTGAAACCACCAGTACAGCATATGGCAGTTGTAAGCACAAGAGGCTAAATTGCTAACTGTTATCATGAATAGCTAGTTTTTGATCCATATATCTGCTTGCCAGCATTATAACAAGTGTTAGATATTAATTTTAGATGCGAAAGAGCTAGTAAAATGTGCTCCTCCTCATCCTCCAAGTCATCCTATCTTTCAAAATGATGCCAACTGCTATTTTATAAAGGACTTATACGATTGAGTACAAAAAGGGACGATTGGGCCTTGGCCTGTAGTCTACTCAATTCCATTTTAGCTCTTCTTGAGTTTGTTACTAAAAGTGACCCCTCTCACAAAAAATATATTTTAGGCCTTTGGCTTTTTATTGACAGAGCAGCTGAAGGCATGAGAGGAAACAGGTTGACAGAGAGGGGGAATGACACGCTGTGACTCAAACCTGGAGCCGCTGCAGCGAGGACAAAGCTTCTGTACATGGGACGCCCGCTCTACCCACTGAGCTAAATGGCGCCCCAGATTAGATCCATTGTTGAAATAAAAAAAAGAAAATTGAATGGTGCAGATTTTAAACAAAGTATTAAAGAATATTACTCCTTGAGCTGCTTGCAGCCAATACTGAATAACTTTGTTTAAAGTACAAAAAAATTAAAAAGTAACCTCTAACCATGTTGGGTGATAAAAAACAAAAAAACTAAATGGAATTTATTTTCTTTTAAAGCTGCATGTTTGATATTCACACTAACTACCTAACTGCATGTGTTCTCTCATCAGCTGGACCACAAAGATCTGCCTTCCCCTGCGCTCTGAGAGCCATCAGACCAGGAATCTCTTCCACGATGTGCATCCCTCTCTGCTGCTCTTTCTGCACCGCCTGCGCTCCATCATCATCTACAATCAGGTAAATCTTGCTTCTCTGAAAATGCACAAAGACGATGTCATTTTTGGGGGCTCTTAAAACAATTCATGAAGGATCACCTGCTTTCCATGATTCCACTTCTTTGCATCTGCAGAGTGAGAAGCGTCTCGTGAGGATGACACGTAAAGACCTGAGTCACAATGTGTTGGAGGTGGAGCACACTGAGGGCATTGACCACTGGCTAGTGGTCAAAACTATGGTGCATCCTAAGAAGGTAATGCACCTACACCAACATTCCTTTCTCAGTCCATTGATTCACTTTCAGGTGCGGAGATCATATCTGCATTTCAGAGGAAGAAGTTGACATCTGTTTTGTACATTTCATCCTTCCTGGGAAATAAACTAAATTCAGTGAAGTCTTGTCTTTCTCTGACATCCCTTTAATGTTGCTATGTAAAAGTAATGCCATCTTGCCAGATTGCCACATTATGCAATCTTCTGGCTCCCACATCAAGCTGGAACATACGACAAAGAAATCCATATGAGCACAAAAACACTGCCAAACAGATCTTAATGATGTGTCAGTCTGAAACCTTCCTATAATCCCTATTTGCCTCTCTTCTTCGTTCACCTTTCTTCTTCCATTTCCCAGAAGCAGTGCTGCGTTACCTTAAGTTAGGTTATGTAAGATTAGAAATGAAGCTGAGTGAAAGAAAAATATGTCAAGACATTTTGTGCTACAGATTCCCAGCAGCCATTGAACAGGCATCAAAATCCATTCCTATAAGAAGTTTGTGAGCTGCAGCATCTGTTTTGACATTGATCTGTTTCTCCTTCAGATCAAAGAGGATGTGGAGTCCACCGAGCTTGCCCTGGCTTTCCAGCTTGACAGCAGCAACACAGAAAGCGACATTGTATGGCAGCCACAGAAACAGCCCGTGTTTGCTTATCTGCCCCTTCGCAGCTTCGGCTTTCGTTTCATCATCCAAGGTGAGAATGGAGTCTAGAATTATTGAGCTGCAGGCTCATGGACACACAGCTCATTCCTCTCATTCGATTCTCTTCTCCAGGTGACTTTGACATCCCTTCCTCTCGGGAAGATGTTGACAGAGACAGTTCTTGGAACCAGTCGCTTCGCTCGGAGATACCTCAACTCTTCCTCCATGCCATGGACGTCTTCACTGTAAGATGATACTGTATCTGCAGGCCGGTGGGAAGAAAACAAATGATTGATACAATGAATTTGATGAGGTGTAATTTATGAATAAAACTATAAAAGATATTGCAATAGCAGGTCTTATGGTAAAATCAGTATGATATTCGACTGATTTTATTTCGGTATTAATTCCAGTAAGTATATTAGGGAACAGGAAGAATTATGCCCTTTCAACCACTGAAATGCTTTAAAAGGGCCCTTGGGATTAAATGATTACCTTTTATATCCAACAGGTCAAGGCTCAATTTTACTATGATGTCAACATGATCTACTAGCTACTTTATTAAAATTGTCATTATGATCTGACAGTAGAATAAGATACAGGTCAGCTGTGTAAAAATTCACTGTTTGTGGCTCCACCCAGTGGCTGTAATTTGATTTTCAAGAATCCACTGCTCCCAGCTCAACACAACCAATCAGAGTCAAGGGGAGTGTCTGAGAAGTGTCAATCGCTCTTGTGCATTTTATGCTGGCAGCCCACCTCCCTCACGCAGTATGTACTGGGCAGTACCCCTCCTCTGAGCAGGCACAGTGCCTGCTCTTACCTGGTCAGATATGTTCAAGCTCAAACTGTAAACAATGTCGGAGAACAGACAACAACAACAGAGCTGAAAAATGTCCCACCATCGCCCACTTCAAAGAGAAGAAATAAGAAGAGTGACAAAGAAAAGCAGTGTAAAAACAAACACAGAATTGAACGGAGCCAGATTGAAAACAAGGATAGATATTGGAGCATCATTTCAGAGGTGGAGGGAGTGGTGGGATTTGTAAGGACTTTTCTGCTTACAAGGACCCCTGCTTGATATAGTGTATGTTTTATGTTTTAACCACAAGGCTATGTTGTAGTTGAGCTACGTAGCTTGCTGCTAAATCTAGCTTGTTAGCTTTTATGCTAACTCCAGTGTTTAGCTTCGTCTTTATGGCTGTTGGTTAACAAAAGTGTCTTTCAAGTGACCAGGCAGTTATAACATTTGTTTGTGTTCAGTATGCTCTGAAGTGGTTGAATTGGTTTAGAGAAGTAACATTATTCATGCTTCAGAAAGGCAGCATGGTGTTGCACCGGGTAATGATTACCTGGTAACTCCATCCACTGCGATGTGAAGAATATTGTTTGTTACTCGAGTTACTACAATGATCGGTATGAGGCACTCATCATTGTGATTTAGAGAAGTAACATTATTCATGCTTCAGAAAGGCAGCATGGTGTTGCACCGGGTAATGATTACCTGGTAACTCCATCCACTGCGATGTGAAGAATATTGTTTGTTACTCGAGTTACTACAATGATCGGTATGAGGCACTCATCATTGTGATTTAGAGAAGTAACATTATTCATGCTTCAGAAAGGCAGCATGGTGTTGCACCGGGTAATGATTACCTGGTAACTCCATCCACTGCGATGTGAAGAATATTGTTTGTTACTCGAGTTACTACAATGATCGGTATGAGGCACTCATCATTGTGATTTAGAGAAGTAACATTATTCATGCTTCAGAAAGGCAGCATGGTGTTGCACCGGGTAATGATTACCTGGTAACTCCATCCACTGCGATGTGAAGAATATTGTTTGTTACTCGAGTTACTACAATGATCGGTATGAGGCACTCATCATTGTGATTTAGAGAAGTAACATTATTCATGCTTCAGAAAGGCAGCATGGTGTTGCACCGGGTAATGATTACCTGGTAACTCCATCCACTGCGATGTGAAGAATATTGTTTGTTACTCGAGTTACTACAATGATCGGTATGAGGCACTCATCATTGTGATTTAGTTGTACTGGTTAGAAATAGAACAATTAGGGTTTATGTTGTTGTCATTTTGAATGCACGTCTTGGTTATTTGGGCATCCTCTGTTACTGTGGTTACAAGCCTGCTCGTGCACAGCAGGCTCTTCTGTGGGAGGGTCTTTGAAGGCAGGGCTGCAGCGAAGCAGAGAGGAAGAAGGAGGAACCTGGGACCTGTGACCATTTAAAATTTTCTGGCTAAGCCCACTTTTTTCTCAAAACTCCAGACTGCAGCTTTAACAGTGATTGGAAATTAACAAAATGAAAATGACCACAAGTAATTTGTAAATTTGAAGAAAGACTTAAAACAGACAAGTATGACATGACTCTGATCATACTGATGTCTGTACTATACAAAATACATTTATTCAGGCAACATGAAAAGCGGTATTGTGTATAAACGCATGAGTATGAGTCTGTGTTTGTAGCTTGGATAAAATAACACAAACAAAAAGGCTTTCTGAAATTTTGGTATGTGGAGAAAAAGTCACAACTGTAGGATTTCCAAAACATAATACAGTCATAAGAACTAATAAAACTAAGTAGTCCTCATCTATATGTTTCCTTTAAACCAGTGTCCTGTTTGCTCTTTATCCCAGGACCACCCAAAGTTCAAGGGGCTGAAGGGCCTCTGCCAGTTCCTGCAGTTCATCCCCCTGCCTGATGAAGTGCTGGATTTCTTCAAGCCTGTTGCCGGGCAGATTATTCAACTGCTCAAGGGCAAGGCCTTCCTGCCTACTCTCAGCTCAAGTATTACTCACACACACCAAAACAAACAGCAGAAACAAAACAAAAATATCTCTAATATGCTCTGAGCTCAGCTTTGACGTACCATAAACAGAAAACATTGTATCTGACCCTACCACTGTTCTTTTGTGCTCTCTCTCCCAGCTGGTGAGGTTGTGTTCAAGCTGCCTTCCCAAGTGGCTGTCTGTCAGGACGCCGTGATCCGCGACGTGATTGGCGGAGCAGAGCTCGAAAGGCATCTGTCTCTGTCTTATCTCCATCCGGGTTTGAGCCTGGGCCCATCCACTTCCCTGCTCACTCACCTAGGAGTCCGATACCTGCGGGGATCTGATGTTTCTACGGTAACTACAGCCATGGCCAAGGAGCTGAGAGTGGAAGGCATCCATTCAGGTGTGTGGAAGAGATAAAGACAGAGAAACAAACATCATTACATGTATTCTCAGAGGCAGTTAGGGTGATTTTACAGCAGCTCAGATCCATTAGGTTGCATACCAGTCATGTTCACTACAAACACACACCAGCTTTTATGTAGTTAAAGGCTTACATTATTGTATAAAAAAAAAATAACCCTTTCAATCTACATTATGTTTTTCGATGCAGTGTTGACCACATTGTCTATAAATATTTCCCTTGGAGCTCAAATAGTCACTAGACAATAGTTAATAGACACTATTAATTACTATTAAACACACTTTCCTATATAGATAGGGTGAGATGTTGGAACCCATTGCTGCCAAACATCACTGATTAAACTGTTAATGTTTCAATAACTGATTAACTGTTTTAGTCATTTTTCAAGCAATTGGTGTTGATTTGAGCTTCTTAAATGTGAGGGTTTGCTGCTTTACTTTCTCATTTATGACAGCAAATGAAGAGTCTTTGGGTTTTAGACTGTTGGTTGGATAGAAGCAATGATTTTAAGACTACTGTTTGAGAGTTTCTTGACTAAAAATTATAAAATGACTCAAGCAACATTATGTACAGATGAGATTTGGCCCCCCTTACAGTTTCTGAGTGCAAACACCTCTGTGGTAAATAGAAATACCAGTTGTTTAACAGTTTGTCAGACTAGGTTCTGACTACAAACAAAACTCATGACATTAAAACAGTACGATGTGTTGAAAACACTCTGTTGAAAACATGGTGGGAAAGTAATAAAGATTCTCATTACTCATTTGGAAAAAAAAAAAAAAAAAAAAAAACTCTTAAACACCATTCAATAAATCAACCAACCACTGTCTTCTAGATGATGGTCTGCGAAAGCTGGCTAGACTGCTGGTTTGCAACTTCCGAGCTCTGGAGCATGGCTACGGGGAGGCAGACTCCGTCCTGCAAACCCTAAGGGAATTACCCATCATCCCCCTGGCTGATGGGCGTGTGGTGGCACTGAGCGAGGAGGGCGTGTTCTTTCCAATGGAGGAAACCAAAACCAAAAAAAATAAAGCTCAAGCTCAGACAGGTAACTTTAATTCATTCTACAATCTACTATATTTATAGTAAACTATCATTCATTCAACTTCTTATGCTCACTGTATTAACCTTCTGTCACTGTAGTTTGACAAGATAGTGTTGATAGATAGTTAATTTACTGCTGTAGCTTTGCATTAAAAGCATTTAAATGGCAAAGACATGGCAGCTTTTATCTTGAAGTAGGCTATCACAAGATTTTTTTCTTTCCGTGAGTTCACTACCGCTATCGTTTATGTTTACAGCTAAAAACAACGGCCATTTTCAGCATTTTTTTGACAGCAGTCAGTTTTTTTTTTAATATGTGGGAGTAGACTTACACAGTCTGTGGGAGTATTGAAACTAGGAGGAGCTGTTAGATGAAGAGCAACAGGGGATGGGCTTCACACCTCCAACTTTCCAGAGAGGTAACCAACTCTCTTATTAACATTATCGGGTTCTCCGGCATTGCTTTTCACTTTGTCATCACATCATAAGAAGAAGACAGGGACTTTGTTGTGATAAGTGTGCCAAAATACTGACATGCAACTCAATTTCACTGCCTTATTGTGGACAGGTATGCATGTCTTTGTTAATATCACACACTGTGTTTTCATTGCGAGACTGAGAAGGCATAAAATCAATGGAACACTGGAACGGTGTGTGTGTGTGTGTGCGTGCGTGTGTGTGTTAGTTCACTGCCAAAGAGAAGAGAGGGCAAGAAAACCCAGCTTGTACTTGCTTGTTGATACTGCTGAAAATAGTATTGAAACGCTTTAAAAAGTTGAGAATCAATATGTATTACATAGATATTTTTGACAAAACTAGGACAAGGTAATGTGATAACCCATCAGAATATATAACAAAGCTGAGATACAGTAATTATCACCCAGCACCTGCAAACAACTCATGGTTATGCATGTGCCTCCTGACTGCACAGTGCTAAATCAACCCCGACAGCAAGAGCAAAACACAGATAGAGGAAGAAACGCCATCAGAATGTAGGGCAGTACAGTTTCACAGGTTTCCAAAAATGCAACAAACTGATGTAGACAAAAATAGATAAATATGTATCACCCTGGTAATGGTGAGCAGTGCAAATGTAACGCGCTCCATCTGTGCTCATAAACCTCAGCAGCGATGCCGTGATACATGAAACGAAACAAAATAACATAATGAATTATTTGGTACATTTGGACAGAGAAAGTCACTTAAAGTGGTAATTCATGCTGTAAAACATTTTTTAAAATCTGTTCTTTTTCACAGAGCCTTCTCTGACAGCAGTCTGTCTGTGAGTGTGCCAGCCTCTAAGAGACTAGTCAGGGCAGCTAAGTAGGTGTATGCAAACTTTACCTTTCTAAGAATAGGCAGATGTACAGACGCTCACATTGGAAGACACAAAAGCGGAGGCATGCCACCAGTGTTGTGCGTCATCACACTCAAGAACGGAACACAGAGTTTAAGAATGGCAGCCATGAATAATTAATTTTCACATTCTGATGTAAGCATCCTACCACAGCAGTTTGCTGGCTTTTCTAGTCATGTTGTGGAACAGCTCTGGTGTCCTCATAAGCAACTCAGAGGTGCTTATGGACTGATTGATTCTGCTTCACCCTAAGTGTTCTTCCTCCACACACAGTATCATCTCACTTCAGTGCCTCATACAAGCAGCAAGAATATGAAAAATTGGATTTGGTAACTGAGCAGATCACAGTTTGATGACAAACTAATGAAATGTAAATATATACAATATATAATGTAAAGACTACACAGCCAATAGTTTTGTTAGTGACATCGTCTCGTGAAACACTCACCAAGACCCGTAACTTAAACATTGTAGAGCTGCTCCTCCATATAAGCAGCTCAGCTGTTTTTCAGGTCAGTATGGGTAGCTGGAGCAAGCCTTTTGCTACACAAACCTCAGGCTCTGCTAGAAGGGTAAGTCAAGTAGACAGAGATGTGTGTGTGATGGCTTTAGCTGAGATAAACAGTGTTCTTCTAAAATATTTAGCTGTGCAGAGCTCAGTGGGCATCCTTCAGATGCCAGTCTAAGAATGTGGAAAAGTAGGTCACTCGTGGTTTTTAGTTAGATGTATGTGGGTTAGAATTCCCAAGAAACAACTGACAGGACATAAGACATTTATTCACGCAATGAATTCTTTGTTTCCAAAATCCAGGTTCAAATGAGTCTAGACATCAGTACTAAAAGGTTTTCAAAGAAACAGTTTGTTACTACAGCAGCTTTTGGCTTCTCATAACATCTGTAGGCAGGATAGTCTCTTCCGGGAGTGTGATTATTAAATGAATTGGAATAATGGAACATTTCAGTGTCACTGTATATTGATACGGAAAAGTTAAGAAAATATTAAATGTGTTGTCACTGTGTCGTGGATCCTGAGATTAGTTTATGCTGTGGTTTGTGGTGGTGTTAATCGAGCTTTCTTCTCTTTTCACAGGACCTCTTTCAGCATTGTACAGGGATGTAAATGTTGTTCACCCTGCTCTGCTGAGCTGTGTGGAGCCTCTGGAGAGTCAGCAGGTTCGGGAGCTACTGAGAAGACTCGGTGTTCATGAACTGGAGCCTCAAAAGCTGCTGGAGCAGCACATCTACCCTGCAATACAGAGCAGCAAATGGAAGGTCCTGTACTGTCTATGCTGGATTTGAGAATGATTTAAGGCTCTTTTTAACTAGCAGGTTTTCTATGGACAGGTGGGAGTGTGCTGGTGGAGGAGCTCAACTAAGCAAGGGGAGCCAGGTTGTGGAGGGCTTTGTAGATGATGAGGAGAAGTTTGAAGTGGATTAGCTGATGGACAGGGAGCCAGTGGAGGTTCTGAAGAACAGGAGCGATGTGGTCTCAGGTCTGGGAGTGGGTGAGCAGCAGATTTAGGGATATTTCTGGAGTATTTTGGACTTTGTACCATAGAGGTGGCTGATGCAGCAATCCAGTCTGCAAGTGACGAAAGGGTGGATGAGAGCCTCTGCAGCTGTGAATGAGAGGGGTAGACCGAGGCAGGCCAAGTTTTTGAGGTTAAAGAAGGCTGTTGTGGTTGGCTTAAAAAATATGATTTCTTCTCTATCACAGTTTGAGGAAATTGTTTTGAAGGTTTTTATTTCCATGATGTAGTAGTCAGGGTTGAGTGAGTTACAGTGGAGATTTTTTTGGTGGATATATAGAGCTTGACGTTGTCTGTGAAGCAGTGGCACTGAAGTCCATGACGGCAAATTACGTGACCAAAGAGGAACATGTACGGGAAGAAGAGGTGTCCATGAGCTGAATCTTGGGGAACACCTTGGGAGAGGGGAGCTGTGGAGAATTTGCAGTTATTGATGCTGGTGTCTGTTGGTAAGGTAAGATTTGAACCAGGAGAGATATTAAAAGTGGATTCGAGGTTGGTGAGAATGATCGAGTGGTAAATGGTGGTGTTAAAAGCTGCACAGAGGTCAAGCAGGATGAACATTGACGTTGCCAGTATCAGGAGAGGAGAAGGTTGTTTGGTATTTTGAGCACAGCTGCGTTTGGATTAGAAACAAGATTGGAATGGTTTGTAGAGTTTATTGGCTGAAAAGTCAGACTTGAGTTGAGGGGCGACAGTACTTTGGACAGAAAGGGGAGGTTGGAGGTCAGTCGTTATTTGGGATTTCAGGGTTTAATCCAGGATTTTTTGAGAATGGGGGTGACAGCAGCCAGTTTGAGAGTGCATTGGTTGGAGCCAGTAGATAGGGAGGAGTCTACATTGTATTTTCCCTCAAAATGTCTCACATTGTTTCTTTCATTGCCCTTTTTTTTCTCTCTTCTCTCTCATTCTACACTTATTCCACCACCAGACGAAACCCAAGGCTGTAGTGGTGAGTTATTTGGTTTTCATCAAGCTGCATGCCTCCTCCAGCAAGGAGTACTCAGATGATGCAGTACCCGTCCTCACCAGCAGGGGTCTGCTGTGCCCGGCCAATGAACGCGTACACTTCTCTGAAGAATATGGAAACATCAACCTACCAAAGATACTGCCTGGTACAGAGACACATGCATGCACGCACAGATGCACACACGCACACACACACACACAGATTCTGTAAACTGGTTGATGTACTGAAAGATAAACGTCATTGATCTTCTCTGGTTATTGTTCAGTGTCCATGTTGGCCATTTAAAGCTAGCTAAAAGATTCAGAACTTTCAGCAGAACTTGTGTCTTCCTGTCCTCAGCTGCTATCGCCCCTTTTTTTCTGTGTCAGCTGTGCGTTGCTCATGTTCATGTATCAGATATTGTGTGTATTAGCCTTTATAGGAAAAGTAGTTTGTGATTATGTGAGGGGTTGCTTCCTTTGTGGGTTAAGTGTAAGTAATGTAAGTGGTGGTGGAGTGGACAACATGTCATGGAATTCAGACTGATGTTCTCTTCTTTACATTTCTGCTCATACGTCCTTTAAACACATTAGTTTGAGTATTTTTTCTGTTAAGTTGTATAATGTAAATAGTTTTGTTCCCATTTAATGCTGCATATCTGCAATTAACTATACTCATCCAATTTATTGTTATATATTATATTATTATATATATTTATATTATTTTCACAGGGATTTAAAAAATGGTGCATTGCACAGTTCCAGAACATTTTATATAGAAAGTGAGATCAGTCCTATGTTGGAAAGCTATGCTTGGTAATATTCTTTAGTCAACTCCCAAGATTTCTTTTAATGATGGTCTGATTTTTTTATCAAGATAAAAAGATAAACTATCAAAATACCTAAAGAGCATTTATACAGAAAATACTCTCAGCTTAGTTTGTGTAAAGTAGCTGCTGCAGAGTGCCTGTATTGCAGACATGATTTCATTGTCATTTTGTGTAAGGTCCTTGCTGATGATGCTGTTTTTGACATAGAGTGTATGACTGCCGCTTAAATATAGTACAGCTGCTACTTGTTAAGTTTAGGGTCGCCACTTAGCAGCTAAAGGCCCCGACAAACCGGGCGGACAGTCCACCGGTTGTCCTGTAATTAAAGTCATTCACTGTAAAATAAGCTAGATCATTATATGTAAATAAGTTATGTGTTTCCTGATCTTCAAACAAGAAATACATCAGAAGTCAGACTAAAACTGTAAGTAAAAATGCAAATTTAGCCTCGAAAATGATATGAATTTATTCAAGGAAGCTCAGTTGAGAGCAAGCTCTCTTTTCCAATGATGCCCTGATTAAAATCCACAAGAATAAACATACACAGTAAAATCGCAATTCACAATAACATTCAGACTACAGAACATTGAACAATAGGCATTTGAAATTAGCTAAAGAAATAAGATGATCTTGTTCAAGAGCTTGCTGTAAATCATTCCACCTCTGGGGGCATTGACCTGAAAAGCAGTCTTCCCAAATTTGGTCCTTACAGTGGGAATGTTTAAAATCAAGGACTCTTGTGAACAAGCGTGCAAATTACAAGGTCTAAATGAGATTAAACTGATAAAATCGTCAGGTAAAACATGCAGCAGAGCCTTGTAGATAAAAATCATGCAGTGCTGTAATAAAATAGAATACAGAATGATACACTGCATCAAGAAGATTCAACAGTTTTTTAACCAAATAAAGGGTTTTCCTGTCAAACCAATGGTTACAAAGTGCTTTAAAAGAACGAGTGGTCCAGTGTGTCAACTGCCTCAGAGAGGTCAACAAAAATAGCAGTACAGACCAATTTATTATCTAAAGCATGGACAATATGGTTGACAACTTTAGTTGTTGCTGTCAGTGTTGTATGCAGATCTGTAGCCAGACTGATGAAGATTTAAAATGTTAAAGGTTGATAAAAACATTCTTAATTGACTGTTAACAAGCCGCTCTAATATTTTAGCCAAGCAAAGCAGTTTAGAGATTAGGTGATAAATATTCTGTCGTCCACAGAACCACATTTGTGCAGTGGAGAAACAAGCACAGTTTTCCACACAGTTGGAATAACTTCACTTATTAAAGTTTAATTAAAAATATGCATCATAGCTTCGGTTACAACAGGAGCCGCTAGTAGCAAAAGTTGTGGATCCAGCCCTGGTGGACTTTTTAGGACCAATGCCTCACAGGGCTTCATGTACTTTGTGACCAGAGAAGAGCCTAAACAAGAAACTACAGAACCTAGAGCTAACTGAGATAGTAGGAGCATCACAGTAAATGCCCTGATCAGCCAAGATACTCATCCTTTATATCCTTTCCATAAACAAATAAGGCCAAGGGGGAGAATAGGTGCCTGCCAGCCTGACACATATACCTGCTATTGTTAGTGCTACTGTATTATACTGTACCATATTTCCCATGAAGCCATTGTAATCAATTCCCACCTGGTAGAGGACGTTACAGGACTTTATCTTGACTCATTTTGTTTGCTGCCAAGCAGACTGGGAACGCTGTTTTGCTAGTGATTCCTCCCTCTCAGGCCTTGGCTTTGTTCACCATCAACAACTGCCAGAAACCCTGAAAGCTTTGGTTCTGTTTGTATTGGATAAGCAGTGTAAGGGTTCACCTGTTGGCTGTAAATCAGTGAAGCAAACTGTTAGATTTGACTAATGACTCCTGTCATCATGCTTGAGTCCTTGCTTGTCTTTGATTTTCTCATCTTACCTGTTTGATGCTCATCTGATTCATGCATCCTGTACAGTATTTCTTTATTTTTCCTCCTCCTGTAAACAGTCATCATTCTGCTTGTCTGTTTTTTGTTTTTTTTCCTCAATCAGGCTGTGACTGGGTCTTGCTGAGCCCGTGCTATGTGCAGACAGACGGTGATGTAGCAGGGTGGAGAGAGCTGTTCAGCAGACTGGGAGTCAGAGACGGCCTCATCATCCGCAAAACCAAACAAACTCTCACTGCTAAAGAACTGGTAAGGAAGACACTGTAACACTGCTAACTCATCTGTTTATAGATCTCACAAAAAAATGCAATTATACCGTCGGTAGGAGCAGACTCAAGGTCATGACAGCCCCACCTGTTAGCCCAGATGATGAAGGGCTCTGCATGTGTCGTCCAAGGACACAATATTTACTGGTTGCATGGACACCAGAAGCAGAGCGCAATCATCACTAAACATTACAAACTAACTGTGACTCATCATGATGAATGAGTTAGTCATTAAAAGATGAAGGTATTAACTATTATGAGTCACACAAGGACTAGAGGGATTAATAGCTGCCCTGAGGATAAGTTAAAAAAACAGGTGAGTGATGGCACGTGTCACAGACAGAGCTGAGGCTGCGCTGTTCACATTCTTGGTGCCTGTTTTAGCCTGGGCTACAGCTTGCAAGGATGATACGTGGGTTCATCATAATGCTATAAGTCATTATTTGACCTATGCTGCCTTCTCGTCATATGGAAAAATATGATACTTACATCATTCCTGCTTAAAAACACTGTACACATAAGGTGCATCCACTGAACTGTGAATTTTAGATAGCAAGTGACTTGTTATCTGTGGTTATCATTGCAGTGTTTTGTTTGGTGTTAAATTATGATATATTAATGTGTGAAGAAGCTTGAAACTAATTTATAGAGCAAAACAAACTTTACAGAACACAATGAGAAAATAATTTAAGAAGGCATGGTATATCAGGTATTTTATTATTATGTTGGAAGTTCCCTAATTTACAGATGTTTACATTAACATTTACCACTGATGTTTTCTCTTAAATACACCTAGCCTAGAAATATCACAAATATAATATTAACTCCATTGTCCAAGATGAGCTTCTTGAGTCACGGGCCAAGTGGACATGTAGATGAAAAACATCCATCGGCCAAAATAATGTCTAGCATTTTTTGTGACATTTTTGCATTTTTTTCAGTACATTTAATGCAGTTGATACGGTATAATGTTGAATACAAACTTGATAAAGAAACCAGAGCAAAATTTAAAGTAAAATTATTAGTGTAAGTCAGTTGATCAGTGGTTGATTCAAGCCTCTATAAAACTTAAAAAGACGAAACTGAATTATATAGATTTATTTGCTATTTAATGTACTTAAGGTTTGAATATGAAAGTAAATTTAAATGGTCATGTGTGTAATTAATTTAATCAAAAAACTGTAAACAGCTTATTTTCACACAGTCAGAAAGATCACACCTGTGCTCATAGTTCAGCTATAAGATCTAGGCATGCATGATGGATGGATTTTTTTTTTTTTTCTGCCAATATGATAACTGATAATTACCTTCCTCAGCTCAAATTCTTAAGTTTATGCTTAAGAGGAAGGCTACAATATAGTGAGCAAAGACAGATGATTTAAAATGTCCTACCTCATTTCATACCAATACACCATAGTTTGTGGATTAGTAATGTTGAGGATAAATCGTTAATAAAGTAAACTCAGTTAAGAATTTCACAGATTAAAAATGTATATAACTCAGAGATGGGCACACGTTACAAATACATACTTATCAAGTGTAACAAAATAAGATATAAAATGGTCCTAGAAGACATACTGTATTAAAAGTACTTTGTAACTAATAAAAACAAAACAAAGACATTCTTGTTAGGTCAGTGAAAGCAATGTGGATTAGTATTATTGGCTCTATTATTTTTTTTCAACCTATAGCCGATAATACAAACATTCCATTACCATGCATCCCTAATAAATATTTGTCCTTCAGGGAGTGAAGTCTGCTAACAGTGCTGTCAACTGAGGAGTCACTACACTGGACGATAGCATCTGGTTCAGAAGCAGTTATCTGTCTTCTCCAGCATTTAACACTGAAGCAGAGACTGTTTGCCTCTGCTTCCATTACCCCTTTCTGTTTGCATCACTTGTGTGGTGTGTAGTTTACACCCTGCCATGCTGTTGCAGCTTAAAGAAAAAGCAGTAATTCAGCTGAAAAAAACACAGTTGACCCTCTATAATATGACTGCAGCTTAATGGTTTTATAATATTTCAGTTCAATAGCAGTATTTGTCTCTCTCATCATACTCTCTCTCCTCCTCCTCCTCTTCCTCCTCCTCAAGGCCTCCAGCCCCTGGTCAGTGGAAAGTGCAGCATGGTACCAAATTCCAGAGGAGGGCTGTGTGCTCGATGACTACCCCTGCGATGAGTTTTATGCCCTGGCCACTGCTCAGCTGCCTGGCTCCTGCCTCCTGCAGCAAAGAATGGCCTTACTGGAGCTGCTGACGGCCAACTGGAATACTGGGTAACAAACATACATGGACACACACTCACTTAAATATTTCTCCTCCTATGTCATATACTGTCCAGGTGAAGATTTTCACAGTTGAGAAGCAGGTGCATTGGAGGGGTTTCTGTTGTGTGAAGGTAGCCTTTGGCTTAATGGTGTAGTCAGTGTCAGGCAATAACTCAGCATTTTTACTGTGGCATTAAGTGTGTACTGGAGTGAAGTGGGGACAGTGTTTTTACAGTTCCCTGATTTTTTTTTCTCGGCCTGAGCAACACATGAGCCTTTTGTATGGCTTTTGTTGGAGGTCGCCAGCGGGATCAGTCTGGGGATTAAATTGTTTGGATTAGAGCTCTTAGCTCTGCCTCATCTCGTGAGATACTGTTATAGATTTGTGTAAGCAGACAATGGCAGTTTAGGTAGAGAGGTCAGTCGAGCTCACATAGTCATTCTGGTGCACAGCAGACACTATGAAAGATTAGATAGAACTACTGGCTTCCTGGAAGTCAAACTCTGCAGTTAATCTGAATTTTAGTCGACAGTAATGACAAACTAGACAACAAGCCTGAAGCACTCAAATAAGGTCCAAGACATTCTGGGAGATACTTTAAGACTTTCCATGTGTTGTGTACATCTGGAAAGCAATGGAGCACTTTTTTTTTTTTTTTTCAAGTGAAGATGCTTGTTAACCTTCAAGTGTGAATTTATCCTGCGAGAGGAAAAAAATGTTGAATAAAGCATAAGGTCATTAGTATGAGATATTTTGGTAAAGCCCCTTTTGACTAGATTTTTTCATAGATACCTAAAATAATACAACAGGCTTGCTTGATAAGTATTACCGGCTGCTTCGGTCATATTGCACTTGATTAGATCTGCAGTGAGCCATTTAAAAAAGACAGATTCTGGCAGAAATGCACTGAGGGGAAGGTCAAATTGTGTGGAAATAGGAGGCAGCTCTGCAGTGTTGCTGCAGTATTCTTCACTGCCACTGACATTTAATTTTTTTTTTCTGTTTCAAGTATGATGTTTCTTTCTCTTTGTCTCACACATGTTGATACCTGGTGAGTCTCTCTCTAGTGTGTGTCGGAGAAACAGTCCAGTGGATACTGCATCTCCTTGATCAGCATTTTCAATCTCCAACACCAAACATTGGTTCAGCCCTTTAGCACAAACACAGTTTGACTGTTTACAGCCTAAAGAAAGGACTGGAAATCGAATCTCCCCGGTGCTCATATAAATGGTGACTTAGAGTAATGTATGTAGGTCCCGGAGGGATGGTCCCCAGTATTGGTACCTATTTTCAAACCTGAGCCTTGCATTAGGGGTGGATGACCTGGGCCAAAAATAATGTCATTCTGCAAGAACTACTGAAATAACTACGTGTTGCAAATGATTCTTTGGGTCTGTTGGATGTTCAGGAGATTTAAACCCAGTCCACTATAAAATAAGCAAGTGGCGAGGCTGAGAATACACTATATACATCTATTACACTGGTCCGATTGACACAAGTTAATTGGTCTTTTGAGCGTCGATAAGAGTTCTCAGTGCATTTACCTCTGACCATTAAACACGTGCAGTTCTGCGGACTGCTGTATATTGCAGAGGAATGTAGGTCACACAGTTCTGCCACTTTGTTGACCGTCACAAGAGGCATCCGGATCACTGAGTTACAACTTCAGATCATGCTTTGTAAGTCCAGGATCCCTTAAGTTATAGGATCCTATATGAAATATATCCTGTCAGAGGAAAAGACTCCCTCCCACACTGTCCACTTCACTTGCATTTAAGTTTATTGATAACAACAATTTGGTACTTAGGCCTTCATCAGGTTATTTTACAAGACAATGGGGGAAGCTGCCTTAAGTAGGGTTGTGGACTCGCGTGGCCCCATTAGGCCACTCCATGACAGACGTCCCTCAAAATGCAATCAAACACACCCGGATCAACAAATCCACCCCACTTCATTTTATTTATTACATTTTTTTAACAACATAACAGGTTCATATGTCAATCAATGCGCGTATGTTCACAATAGAAATAGTATACCAATAAAAATGTAATACAAAAGTCGTTCAGATAAATGTACTGCAGGAACTGGCTAGAAAAATAGGTACATCTCAAAGATTACAGAACAGGCCAAATCACATTAAGAAGTAAGTCCTCTAGACCACTAGGTAGCACAGTCTCATATTTCCAAAAGGGTACATTTCACAATAAAAATCACACAAAACGAAATGAATTTCTTAGATTCAGTTCTGTAAATTTTGCATATTCTGTAGCCTGTTTCTAGAAAAATGAAAAGGAAATAGAGTTAGAATCAGGCAAACAAATATATTTAGGCTTCATATAATAGTTTGAGACAAAATCTAACATGAGACAATCATAACATATATATATTTAGATATAGATACAGATATAGATAGATATAGATTCATAGATATTTAAAAACCTTTCCCTTTCTCTCAGACACCGCTACTCTCAGTACATCACAGCTGAGGTGATCAACAGTGATGGTCGAGTGATCAGAAGCACCAAGTCCTCCTTCTTCCATTTCCTGTGTTCTCTTGAATGGATTCCAGCGTACCAGCCACAGGAAGGAGAAAAGCAAGAGAGAAAGTACCTTCGTCCAAACTCAGTCTACCTGAACTCACCTGAGGTCACCAGCCTGCTGGGGACTCATGTCTGCTATGTGGACATACTCCCCAGCGAGTTCACCAGAGCTCTTGGTAAAAATGTGCCTACTGTCGTGTAGATCTGTTTCTCATTGCTGTGGTTATTGTTTGTCTCTTAAGTAACTGCCTCAGAATATTTTGGTGGACAATTGTTTGTCTCCCATTTCCCCTCCACTAGGAATGAGACAAAATATCACAGTTGATGCTCTGATTAACTACCTGAAGCAGTGGTGTGTCAGACCAGAAGCAGATTCCCAAGAGCAGAAATCGTCTGAGGAAGAGTTGGAGGGGGCGAATTTCACTTCCACAGTTCAACATATCCACAACGTCTACACCTATCTATCTCAGAACTGCCCCCAGAGCACCCTGAAGGAGCTGTTCCAGCACTACCCTGCTGTTTATGTAGAGGAGAGCAGGTAAGTGTCAGCCATATCACCTCAACTGTTCATATCCGTGTCAAGATGTAGTCCCTACAAGTCAAACTCTGTCCTGCAGGCGGAATGGTGAGTGGAGCTCAGGACGTTTCTACCACATGAAGGAGGTGTGCTGGAGTGACCCAACAGAAATGTTCCGGCGCTACAAACAGCTGATTCGCAGACCAGACAGCCCGGTGCCAGAGCCTAAGTTCCTGGCTCTCTTCTACAGCCCACTGGAGGGCATGAGAGGCTTCTTCATCAGAGTACGCTGCTCTTTTACTGTTCTTCTGAAAAGATCTCATGTCTCAGTCTTTACTCCTTTTACCCCAGTTACTTATAGTCATGTCATTCCCTTACATACAGTCATGGAAAAAATTATTAGACCACCCTTGTTTTCTTCAATTTCTTGTTCATTTTAATGGCTGGTTCAACTAAAGGTACATTTGTTTGGACAAATATAATGATAACAACAAAAATAGCTCGTAAGAGTTTAATTTAAGAGCTGATATCTAGCCATTTTCCATGGTTTTCTTGATAGTAACCAAAATCACTTAAGTTCTTACATCAATAGCTATGGCACTGTACTGCCAAAAACACTGCTTTTAAGCATTCCATGTTTTCTTTTCTGTTTGCTTTAAACACATGATACACACAGGAGTTAGTACTTGATTGCGTAACCATTGTTTTTGATGACTGAAGCCATGCGTCTTGGCATGCTCTCCACCAGCTTCTGACATTGTTCTGCTGTCACAGCAGCCCATTCCTGTTGCACAAATTCAAACAAATTTGATTTGTTTTTGGGCTTGTGGTTCTCCATTTTGAGTTTGATGATTTTCCATAGGTTTTCAACTGGATTCAGATCTGGTGATTGAG
>JARJLU010011188.1:0-44640 GCA_030272975.1 Sparidentex hasta
ATGTGGTTGGTGAAATTGGTTGTATTTCCAACATGCTTGATTTTGGAGCGGCATGTTTTACACACTGCATAACTCTGATCAAGTTTCCCACCAACCTCGTAGAAACCAAAATGTCTCCAGATGTCTGCTTTCCACATCTTTGGTGCATCGATAATCTCTCTCTCTCCATCTTTCTCCGCTTCAGCCATACTGCTGCTGATCTCCGCGCTCTCTCGATTTGACCGCCTGACTGCGCATGTCTATGACGTTGCTCCGATGAGGCAACTGATTTTCATTGAGTTGCCTCAGCGAATTACCCGCGGAAGACAATTTTATTTCTTTATTTTGAAATGCGCTGAATCGATTCAGCATGTTGTCGCATCGATGCTGAATCGTCCATACCCCTTGATGCAATGCATTGCCGCATCGATTATTGTTGACACCACTAGTGTTTAGCCTATTTTCAAATGATCTATCGCTATAGATATTTCCTCCTTAGTTATAGCTGCCCCAAGATCTACACTTATTAATCCTGAAATGTTAGGTATTTGGAGAGTATCTAAGAAAATATTTTGTTCTTGTCACACGTGTGTTATGTCTGAGCTGTATAACTTCTCCAAAAAGACCCTAAAAATTTCACTGATTTCTAGTGGGTCAACAATAATCTGTCCATCACTATTTTCAACTGAGGTAATGTTTTTCTCATTTTGTAATTGCGCCAGGCCAATAGTTTCCCGGGCTTCTCCCCCTAGTCACAAAATGCCTGCTTAAGACGCAAAAGATGTAAAGCTGCTTCAGAGGTAGATAGTTTGTTATACTGTGTTCTTAGTAGCAGGAGTTTTCGATGAATGTTTGGACATAACGTTTGATAGTATTCCCCCTCAAGCAATTCAATCTCTGTTTCCAACTTTTTTGTTTTCTTATAAGTCTGTTTTGCCTTATAACTCGTAAAGCTAATTATCTGACCTCTTATGGAGGCCTTAAAGGCTTCCCACCTTGAAGAGGGTGGTGTTTCATCTTTATTCGTTTCGAAAAAGATATTAATTTGGTTATCTATGAAAGATATAACTTCTGAGTCTAGGAGCCATTTTTGTTTAAATCTCCACCGAGGGTGGTCTCTTCTTAGTCTTAAATCTTCATATATTAAAGAATTTTTTGTATGGTCAGATATTAAGATGCTATCATAGTGACAGTCCTTTATTTTATGTTTTAGATTAGCGGAAACTAAAAAATAATCGATAAGCAAGTATGATTAATGTGTATTGGAGTAACAGGAGTATTTTAAACCATTGGGATTCATATCCCTCCAAATGTCTGTCAAATTAAGTTCCTCCATAAAGTGTTGAATAGTTTGTCTACTTTTGTTATGAGAGTTATCAATACCTGAGCTTCTATCCAATTCTGGGTTCAATGTGCAATTAAAATCCCCTGCTATAACTCAGCTACCAGCCAGAGATGAAATTGTAAGAAAGAGATTACGAAAAAACTTTGGGTCATCAATGTTAGGAGCGTATATATTTATCAGGTTTATTATTACTGTAATAAGTGTGCCCTGTAGAATAATGTATCTCCCACTCTTGTCTTTAATTACCCTTGTCACATGAAATGGCATGGATTTATCAATCAAAATCATAACCCTTCTTGCCTGGGAAGTAAAGGGTGTTGAATATATATTGCCCTGCCTCCTCCTCCTAATCTTCGCCTCTTGACTAGATAACAGGTGGGTTTCCTGAAGTAGCATGATATCAGAGTGTATAGATTTCACCCTAATCATTACCTGTTTCACCTTTTTCAGTTTTTGTAGTCCCCCACAGTTCCAAGAAGATATTTTAATTCTTAATCCACCAGACATAACGTATAACATTGCATGGGCTTCTCAGTACATTCATAACATTGAACAATATACCCCTTTAATTTAAAACTTTGACTTTGTTACCAACCTCCATCCCCCCTATATGTATGGCACCTATCTAACAGCTAAAGGCTGTTCCACACAAAAGTGAGGATCAACCGACTGTGCCTGAACACGGTTCCTCTTACCCCACCCCGCTATTTACACAGGAAACTCGTTATTATATACTTTCAGAAAATTAGGCTACAGTATTAATATTTGCTGTGAGCCTCTGGGCCAGCATATGTCCAACATAGTAAGCAAATTATTTATCTCCTTCTTTTCCTTCTTTTTTTATTAGTTAGCTTAAGGCTCAGTATTTATACACCCATATCCATAGGCCTACACTGTAATGTGATGGTGACTACAATATCTTACCCAGGTCCACTTTCTACTCTGAGATTCTTAACAAAGTTCTCTGCTTCAGCTTGCTGGTTAAAGATGCAAGACTGTCCGTTGTGTGTCACCAACAGCCGTGTGGGAGGAATCATGCCGTATCGGATCCCCATGGCTCGGAGCTGCTGTCTCACAGTGTCACAGTGTCACCGTCTGAGGTCTTCGTACAGTCTCACCTGGTGGTTCTTGAATAGTATCGGTCTCTTTGCCCTGGCAGCTTTTATCACGATCGTTTTATCTTTGTAATTTAAGAACTTCATGATAAGAGTCCTTGGTGCAGCAGTATTGGATGTACTCTTCAGTCCGACCCGATGCGCTCTCTCTACTATCAGAGCGGTGCATAACAGTGCCAGGTTCAGAACCTCGGGCAGCCAGTCTTCCAAGAAGGCGCATGCGTCCTCTCCCTCTGCGCCCTCGGGTAGTCTCAAGTTAGATTGTCGCGATCTGTCCTCCAGATCCAGCACTGTTTCCTCGAGACCTGCTGGCTTGCAAACTGGCGATGCTGTCTTCTGCTGTGGATATCCGGATTTCCGCCTCACTGACCTGTTCAGTACACTCATTAACATCTTTCTTCACATTCTCTATTGCTGACAAAATGCCATCCAGTTTGGAGGAAAAATCAGATTTCAAGTTTGCAATTGCAGCAATTGCATCTGAGCCTACTTCGGCCATCATTCTCTTCTCAGTCGGCTTGCTGTTTTCCTCCTCCATTGCCTCGCATGTGCTTGTATTAGCCTCGTTAGCTTCTTGGCTAACTTAAAGGCTCAGCTTAGAAGTGAAGTTGGATAACTTCGAACCGGTGACTTGCTGGTGATTTTTGAGGTTTTTTTAGTGCATCACAACTGCCATTACCGAACGCTCCTCCTGTTAAAGAAAATGGTAATCTACACAAAATCAACTATTAATTTTAATTGGTGCAAATTAAAACACATATATCAGGGCTCCAGACTGCCACCAAATGGTCGCATTTTGTGGCCAAAATTTGAGACAGTGTGACTAAATTTGACATTTAGTTGCACATGTGCTTATAGTGAATTTGCTGGTGTTTTTTTTTTTTTCATGAGTAGGTGGAAGGGGCAAATCAAAGAAGCTGCAATAGCACATACCTATAACTGTGGTCGCGAGTGATTGTGTGATTATTGCGGGAACTCCTCGGTCTCATGACGCCAGCTGTTGACCATACTGTGCCATGGCGGACTCAAAATGCAACTGGTGGGGGATGCCGGATGGCGGAGCAAAACCAGATCGGCGCTGTAACGAAGCGGAAACGTATCTGGTGGAATCTTTGGGTGATGCTTCCAATAGATACGTGTCTGCTGTGTGGTGGGGCTGATAGGTTTCACTGTAGGCTCTGTGTTAACTTCCACCAAAACTTCTATTTCTGCGGATGCTGGAGCCTGACGCAGCAATTCAGCTTAATTTAGCACAGGGCAGAGTCATGCACCGAAACAACAGTATAATATCCTGTCACTTTTCAAAATAAAACACTAAAAAAAGAGTCAAACACAAGCTCTTCTACTAATCCTTTGGTTGGGAACACTTAGTGTTGTTGTTTTTATAACACATACCTATAACTGAGGTCGCAAGTGACTATGTGATTATCGTGAGAACTCCTCGGTCTCACAACACCAGTTGTCACTAGTGCTGCGCCATGGCAGACTAAAAACGCAACCGGTGAGGCTTGCTGCATGGCAGATCAAAACTGGATGGGAGTCGTAATGCAGCGGACACGTATCTAGTGGAATCTTTAGGCCCAATAAGCCTAGTAGTGTGCCAGAATCAACATCGTAACTCAGAGGATGAGTCCGACTCTAAAATCACAAGTGTGGTGAAAAAGGGCAGGAAATACTGTTTTCTTGAAGAATGGCTGTGCGGATTTTACTGGTTGAGGTTTCTCAGAGAGACAAATTCCATGAACAGCTAATTTTGAAGTTGATTTAAACGCTGCAACCACTCTTGCTGGTACAAAAAAACGATTACCCCATACTGGACTACATTGAGATAATATATGCTGTTTCTTTAAATATTTTTGAACATCATGCCATATCTTTAACATGTGCTTTACTATTGGGTGACTGTGTATGAGTATATGTATGAGGGAGGAGGCAACACTAGACCGTGGGACTTCATTTCAGTCCAATGTGGAGGCTCATTTGTTGAAAGTAGAACATAACAGAACTCACCTTCACAGCCCAGTAAAATTTTCTTATTTTGATTGCTTTTTATTGCATGGCTATTATTTGTACTCTTGTCTTTTAATTTATTGTTTTATTTTATATGTAATTTTGCGCCTCACGTCAGCTATCCTTTATTTGTTCTTCTGTACAGCACTATGGTCAACTTTGGTTATTTTACAGGGCTTTACAAATGAAGTTGGATTGGAGTAATACCACATTCAGTGCATTTACATGACACTCAAAAAAACCCAAATTACTGCGTTAGTCTGACTATGATCAGATTTTTAAGATGCATGTATACACCTTAGTCTGACTAAAATCAGACCGGATCGGATTTCTCATAGTCGGATTAATACACCTAGATTATTCGACTGATTGAGAGTTTCTAACTGGGGCCATGAGCTGGAAGCAGGCGGTGACGGCTTTCCTCCGAAATAACCGCAAGCAAGAGTGCTGGTGGTGGCGCTGGTGAGGTATAGAGGTCAGCCGGAGGTGGGTCTGTTACCACTAGTTGAAATGGGTACAGCACCACCTAGCGAACCAGGGTTTGACATGCTTCGGCCAGTAATTCGATTTTCTCACCGGCATGTATACTCGGACAATTGCAGTTGTCTGATTGAGTGGCATAGTCGAACTATGGCTGTAATCTGACTAAGCTGTGCATGTAAACACACTGATTAAATTTGGACACCTTAAGCCCCCTCTGTCATACGGTAAATACAACAAAGACAAACAAAGTCTTGCCGTGTCGGATCCCCAAGTTGCGCAGCTCCTGGCAGATTGGGTTGCAGTTCTTCTACAGCTGGTGTATTCCTGTAGCCAAGCCTGAGTAAAACCTTACTTGCCGGTCCTTGTAGTGGATGTTCTATTTAGCCCTTGAAGCTGCCATAACTGCTTGCTTGTCCTTGTAGTTGAGAAACTTCACTGTGAGTGTTCTCGGTGGCGCCTTTTAATCCCTCACTGGTCCGGTTTGGTGTTGCCATTCAGTATTAGCCGCAGCATCCAGTAACTCCGGGATCCACTTCACTGAAAGGAGAATGGGTCCTGTCCCTCTTCACCCTCTGGCAGACCCACCAGTCTCAAATTGTTTAAACGGATCTGGATTCCATGTCCAAGAACTTGTCCTCTAAAGTCTTATTTTTTGACTCTAGTGTGTGGGATTTAGCCGGCAGACCAGCTACGTGTCACCCTCAGTGTTTGATATCCGCAGCTCCACTTAGGACACTGTGCAGTCATTTATCTCCCTCCTCATATTTTCTAACTCCATCAAATCTAGAAGAGAACTCAGTTTTCATGGAGCTTATAGCAGCCAGCACCGCATCCGCCTTCACACCTCTGAGTGTCCCCCCTCCACTACCCTCGTCCTCCGCCATGCCATTTCACCGCAGACACGGTAGTCAGGTAGCTTCAGCTGCTTTGACAGTTTGCTTTTCCTTTTCTTAAATTTGCACCCTTCTGCATTACAATATCCACACTCACCCTGAATTACCAGGTTATGTTGCAATTGCAAGTATTTTTAGTGGAAATGTTCATGGCTAAGGCAAAACAGCGTGAGGCACCTCTTCCTAAGTGGCTGCTATAACCAGCCAGATACCTGTTTTACCTGCCTACTAGTAACTAAAGAAAAATCTTCACAAAACACCCAATAATAAAATATTACTTCTTGTCTAGGGTGTGACGGAAGGAGAATTTAGGAGAATAGGTCTACAAGGTTATAAGAGAAGCAAAAGCAATAACATCTAAGTGTTTTTTAGGGAGTCTGACTGGTGCAAGGGGTAACCCAGAAATAGCTAACATGGGGCTGGGTTCAAGTGTAATATTAAGGGCTTTAATTAATGTGTTAAAATACAAAACCAGAACTGTGCTAACTTTGAACAAAAAAATCAAAACACTTGTGAATGGTCGGCCGTTGTTAAGCCAAGTCTATCACATATATTATAAATACCTGGAAACAATCTGCTTAGCCTAGCTTTTGTGAAATTAGCCCTATGCAAGACCTTAACCTGAATCAAGCTCAGGCAGACACAAGAAGATCAATCGATCAGACTTTATTTATAGAGCACTTGTCATACATCGTAAAGTAGAACAAAGTGCTTTACAGAGTTAAAACAGCAGCAACAACACCCCTCTAACCCCCCCACCCCACCACACACACACACACACACACACACACACACGTATCCAGCTACTTAAAATACAGTAAGTAAGATAAAAGAATGAGTAATAATAAATAAATAAATGGTAATAAATAAAACGGGGCACTAACAACAGGTATTGTGGAACTGAGGAAATGCTGCCATCGGTGTATTTCACTGAGGAGACACTAGAGGCAGTAAAATGAAGATAAGGTAATAAAATTATAAAACTAAGAATGGTGAAATATTAAAGGAGGTTAGGAGTCTCAAAACGGCTTTTTATTTGATAAAATGAATAAGTCAAAGTAAAACGAGATAAAAAAAATTATTACAATAAATAAATGAATAGTAAGTGAATAGATAAATAGAATAAAGCCAGGTTTAAGCGAATATAAACCAATAAATAAATAGAATTCAGCCAAAAACCAGCCAAAAAATTAAGGTTGCTCTTAAAAGTATCAACATTCTCCAGTGCCCTCAGGTCTTCTGGGAGGCTGTTCCACAAACGTGGACCGTGAGGTTTTGTTCTCACTTTTGGAATAGTTAAAAGGCCGTGACCAGAGGACCTGCAGGTTCTGGAGGGTTCATACGATAAAAGCAAATCTGATAGATAGGGTTGGCCAAGGCCATTAAGAGCTTTGAAACTAATAAAATGATCTTAAAATCAATCCTAAAGCAGACAGGTAACCACTGCAGAGACTTTAGAATCAGTATGATGTGTGCTTTCTTTCTGGTCTTAGTCAACACCCGTGTTGCAGAGTTTTTAAATAGTTGTAATTGAGCTATGTTCTTTTCTGGGAGACCAGAAAGTAGAGCGTTGCAATAATCAATGCGGCAGGTGACAAAAGCATGCATTAGTGTCTATGTACTGGCTTTGGAAAGAAACAGTCGCACTCTGGCAATGTTTTTTAGATGATAAAAGGCTGTCTTAGTTATGTTTCTGATGTGTGGGTTAAAACTGATGTCTGAATGTACAATAACTCCAAGGTTTTTTACTTAAATCGGGTTTAATCGGGTTAATCGGGTTTAATGCCAGGGCATTAATATTATATTGATCCTCTGTCTTAGAGCTTCAGAACCAATACATAAGATGTCAGTTTTGTCCTGGTTGTTTTGCCATCCATGCCTTGATATCTGAAATACAGTTGAAAAGGGCATCAATTGGCCCTGGGTCATCAGGAGACACAGCGATATACAGCTATGTGTCATCAGCGTAACTATGGAAGTTGATGCCGTGCTTTCTGATGACGCTCCCAAGTGGCAGCATGTATACAGGGCTTGATGCTTAGCATTTTCCCAAGTAGTACGTGTGTTCCTAAGTTAAAATATCTAGTAGCGCACAGATCATTTTAGGGGCACGATGAAAAGTTACCAAATAATGTGTTTTTCTTGTGATATGTGATATGAGGTCAACGAGGGGGCATTTATAAGCAAAACAATTAAATTCATTGCTTTTTAAGTTTTAGTTATATTCTCTAAAGAGTGCAGAGAAAATACTGTAACAAGTACTATCAGCAGACTTAAGCTTATTTGGCCTGTGTTATAACATAGAACATTCATAAAACAGGCAGGGTTCACAGAATGTGCTTGAATTTTAAAGGGAAGGTGAGGGGGTCAACGTCCTTGAATTTCAAATGAAATTAACCAATTAGTTACAACCCAGGTAGTTCTAAATGCAAAATCAAAGTCTGCACAGTCTCGTTAAACACAAAGGTATCGTCCCAGCAGCTTTTATAATCTGGTCGTCTGGCCTGTTTGGAGGTCAGCCAGCGGTCCACTACAGGAGTTGGATCAAATTCCTTGACCGAAGGCCCCTCCAAGCTGATCCTCATCAATTCTTCAGTTGTCGAGACTGCAAGGCTGCTTCTTCTGGAATTCTTGATCCGGTTTTGGGCTGAAAAACCTCTCTCACACTGGGCAGCTGAGATTGGCAGCACCAGCATGATCTTTACCAGCTCCAGTATGTTCTAAGAGAGAGGATAACATTTTAAATTCATTTCAACTCACCTTAAATTCATCAAGACCAATAGCAACTATTCAGTGCTTAAATTGTGATTTTGTAATGTTGAAAGCTCTGTTTTGAATCATCTTCTGAAAGTCCTCTATTATGCCAGAGTGCAATGAAATGCCCATTTTTTAAAATTAGAAACATAATGTCTAAGAATGAATATGTCTGGACTTTGTATTCTTGCCTGTAGGGGTACTTTGTTACCAGCATCTGCCACAAGCCAGTGTAGGTTTTGTCCCGGAAGTTCTGGCTTACCAGGACCTTGAGCTGTTGCCATTCATCTTGGACTGCAGCTGTATTGCACAGTGCACTGAAGGATAGAACAGAGCAACTGAGTTTGCACATATGCAACAAGTATTTCAAATAACAATACATTGTCTTATCAAATACATTCTGACCCTGTTAGAGGCTTCTCAAAATGCCCCAGTCTTCAATGCTGTCATCCCCGAATGTAAGAGGGTTGGCTGGCCATGTGTCAGGGTTTAGGACGCTCAGTGAGTTTACATGCACAGCTTAGTCGGATTACAGCCATAGTTCGACTATGCCACTCAATCAGACAACTGCAATTATCCAAGTATACATGCGGGTGAGAAAATCGGATTATTGGGCCGGAGCATGTGATAACCCGGTTCACTAGGTGGCGCTGTACCCATTTCAACTCGTGGTAACAGAAACACCTCCGGCTGACCTCTTTACGTCACCAGTTGCCTCGGCATTCAAGAAAGATGGCGTACGAAGAGCGGGATGAAGCTACATCTTTGTACACTTCGTATACGGTGTATATGATAATTACACAAACTAGACGCACAATGGTGCTCTTTCTTGCAGTGATTTCAGAGGACAGATGCCGTCGCTGTCCATCTACTTCCGGCTCAAGGCCCGGGGAAAAATCTTGCGCCTACGCAAATTCCAATCCGATCCGCTGGAATGTATACATGCAGGAGTAATGCGACTATCAATCGAATAATCTGGGTGCTTTAATTCGACTATGAGAAATCCGATCTGGTCCGATTTTAGTCAGACTAAGGTGTATACATGCATCTTAAAGATCCAATCATAGTCGGACTATCCCAATAATTCGGTTTTCTTAAGTGTCATGTAAATGCACTGTCTGAAGTTGTCCAGTGTTGTATGGATGGCATCATCCTTCATCAAACCACTGAACCTGGCTTTGATAGCATCCACACTGATGTTTACGGCAGCTTTCATGTGATGCTTGAGCTGGGGATGTGTGAGGCTGATGACATCCCCCGTCAGTGTCATTCCCTTCAAAAGACAAGTACAGACAGACACAGACACACACTTGAATCATGGCTGTGATGTCATTGTTATGTGCATTTCCCTAATGCTCAAACCCTTCTTCTGTATATCCAATACACTGATTCTGAAGGTCCCTGCCATAACCCTTAAGACACACAACACACTGACTTATGCTAAACACACCTCGAATCTCATCTCATCTCCCTGCTGCCGAGCAAAGGCAGTCTGTATCTTCTCAAGCAAGCCACCTGGTTTTGGCTTTGTCTTGAGTGCCTCCAGACTGGTTACAGTCGTTTTCAAAACTGTGGTGGCTTGGGGGAGGATCAAATCATTCCTCTGTAGTGTGAGGTTGAGGGTGGCCAGCTCCTTGAACAGGTCACAAAGATAGTGGGAAAATACACAGAAAAGTGTAGTCTCCATTTCTATCTTTATCTGTTAGTAATAACCCTAACCCCTAACCCTGACCCGTAACACAATACAAATTTAGTTCAAAATATACTCCTTGGCCATCTGTTATTGATTATGAAAGTTAAGTTTGACATTTGCACCTCTTCTTCAAAACCACTTAAACTTATCTTTAAGTTAATTTAAGTACCATTTCAGTTGTGGCTAACAATCATCACCAGAAAACAAACCTTTTTTGCCCGCCCTCGAACTTCAGCAGAATTGGACTGTGAGGCTGCCACTTGCTCCATATGTTGAAGAACCACAGAGTATTGATCATGGTCACTGGTGAAGTCCTTTCCCGGTCCATGTCGCAGGAACACCTTCAACGCTCGGTGTATGTGTGGGATCCAACGGATTCCCTTGACACCGCTGGGACTGCATATGTTCACTCCAAGTAGTTCTCCGAGAGCATAGCACTCTCATTTTAAATGCCACTCATATGGTAGGTCTTCCAAATAAGATGAAGGAGATCATACGCTACTGCCACCTTAGCTTCCTTATTCTGTAGGTTGAGGATTGCCAATTCCAATCTGTGCAAGAATCAGACAACATTGATTGCACAGTTGATAATCCTACATAATACTTAATCTCTCTCTCTACTCACTCACACATACTGTGTGTGTTGAGAGACAGACACACACTGAGCAGATTTTTTTTTTTTTTTTAGTAATTTGGTGAGAGACGCATTCTAACTAATGCTAATAATAAAATCTAAAGACTTCAGCTATCCAGCTCAGCTTGTGTTCCATAACTCCATTCAGTTCTGTATCGACTTTTATTCCATTCAGTTATATATCATTTCTATTCAGTTAACTGTGAGCAGGAATTCTACATTTAAATGTAACTAGTTAACTTGTGATTACAAACCTGTGTGGCATACAGTGGATGGGAATGACGTGGCTCCCTGCCTCGTTTTGCAGGTGGGCAATCACACCATTACGGATACCCATGTTGACGCTGGCCCCATCAACACTGAAAGCGACATATTTCTTCATCCATTCATTCCCTGGGCAGTCTACTGCATCAAAGGCAGCCTTGGTAGCATTCAAGACTCCTGGAAAAAACATATCGTATTTTTCGGACTGTAAGTCGCTCCGGAGTATAAGTTGCACCAGCCAAAAAATGCATAATGAAGAAGAAAAAAACATATATAAGTCGCACTGGACTATAAGTCGCATTTTTTCGGGGACATTTATTTCATAAAATCAGAGACCTTACAGACATTTCATCTTGAGCGGTAAATTACAGTAATAACAATAGATTAAAGACCAACGGGTTGTAACACATTAACAGATATTCACATAACTATAACGTAACCAACATAAATTTACCAAACTCTCAAGCTCACTCCAGATCACTAAATCCATTGAATTCTTCGCCGCTTCTTCGTCTTCTTCGTGGCTGTCTACTGTTAACTACTGGTAGTAAACAGTAATAGGCGTAGCGGATAATGGCACACTAGCCTAGGGCGCCCCCTCGCGGCTGTCAGCATGAACATGTGAAATTACCTATATATTTTAATATATAAGTCGCACCTGAGTATAAGTCACAGGACCAGCCAAACCATGAAAAAAAGTGCGACTTATAGTCCGAAAAATACGGTAATTAAAAAAGACACTGAATTCTCTCTGATAAAAATGCTATCATATTTAGAACTTTACAATGTTACACTAAATTGATAAAATAATTTGTGCTAAAAAGAGAAACAACTTTATTACCAAGGTTATGTGAATGTTCCAGAGTCTATTGGCCAACCAGAATGTTAGTTGGCTTGCCATTGTCCAATAGCCGCACATAGATGATTTCACATTCAATGTTTGAGATATCACTGTCTCCATCGATCAAAATGGCCAGGTACAGTGCTGCTCTCAGCTTCACTGCAAGGCTTTCTTTCATCGTGTCTGCGATCTGTCCCATCATTTCTGCACACCTTTTGTCATTGTCGTAGGTTGGATTGATGTCCACTCCGTTTTTCTCGTGTAGGACCATCAGTGGATGAAACTTCACAAAGGGCAGCTCTTCTTTAGCAATATGATATGCGATATTAAATTTGGTCTTGAGCTGTCTTCTTTTATCCTCTTCAGAGAGCATGACCTGTCTCCTCACAGCCACCTGCAAGGGTTTTTGTTGTGCCGCTATGAATGCATCTCTGCATGCAGTATGCCTATGCGATTTACTGTGTTTCACTAAATTATCTCGTTTGAAGTTCGCCTTTGCCTGCGACAAAAAACACTTTCCAGCTGCTTGCTTCTGCGCTTCCTAGTACTGACAATACATTAATTTGTTTTCGTAAAGGAGCCATGGGAATGTTTTCTGCCAGTCAGCTTTAAACCTGTACTTTTTACGGCTGGGAATGGTAGCGTTATCACCTGCTCCTCTGGTTTCTTCAGTCACGTTAGCTTCTTCATCTAACTCTAATTCTTCCTCATCCTCGTCCACCATTTCGGCCTCGGTTCCTGGGTCCACATCTTCTTCTTTTAAAATAATCACTAATGCGCTTCATAGTTCATACATTTTGTTTTCATTTGTTTGGCTTCACCTTGTTACCATAGATACTCCCGCTGCCTTTAGCACGTCAGCAACACGCTCACTACGTGTAAAACACAAATGTTTTTTGTTTTTGTTTTTTTGCAGCTGAGGCTGCATTCAAGTGCACAACCGGCCACAACCTACGAACGTCAGCAACACATCATTAAACATTTATTGAACGGTAAAATTCAGTAGTCGCACACATGCTACTAATTGCATTTTCCAATTCGCACTGAACTATTTTTTACAAGCATTTGTGACGAGATGCTCACACTGTCGTGCCCTACATGTATAGATTAAAAAGTGTAGGACCTAAAACTGAGCCTTGTGGGACACCACAGGTAATTATATAGAACCTTAATAAGTATCCCTCAATACTCACAAACATTTTTCTGTCAGTGAGATAAGATTTAAACCAGTTAAAAACAGAAAAACAGAACCAGAGATTCCAACCTGGTCTGTCTAAAAGAATTGAGGGGTCTACTGTATCTACTGTATGTTTTCACAATCTTGTGTTCCTTTTGATTTTGCTCATTGATGTGTTGCAGTTAGGGTACCTGGTTGTAACAAGCAGTCATACATTTTGGGTATGAAAGTGAGAGCAAAGAGGGTGAAGTTGACTCTTTCCTATTAAACTCAAGAAAAACTTTGATCTTTTCTGAAATAAAGTTGCAGAACTCATTGTTTGATAGTAGCTCTGTATTGAACCTCCATTGTCTCTTGGTATCTAAAATGTTTGGTTCATGATTGGAGATGACAACAGCAGAATATTTATTGAATGACACTGCAGAGAGAAAGATTCTATAAACAAAAAAAAATCGATTTGTGAATAAACTTGGAAAAATATGAGGTTTATTTTGTAGCTGAGTACAGAAAATGCTAGGGGTCTACATATCCCAACTGATTTTCAAGGGAAGATAGTGTCTTTGACACAGTAAAGGGTGTGTTAAAGGATATGAACAGTCAGGTTTAGGGTCTATCACTAGATTCAGATCTCATCCTATTTTCCTTCTGCTTATCTGTGAGGGTCACAGAGATGTTACTGCATTTCTATCCCCCCTTTTTTCAAGGTCTCTTGGGGTTTCTGGAGCCAATCCCAGTTTCTCTTTGGGCAAAGGCAGGGTACACCCTAGATGAGTTGCGAGCTCATCGCAAGGCCCTTACTGATGGCAGAGACTGCCACACAATGTGTCAACTGTGCATTAGGAGGTTCAGAATCTTGCTAAAGGATACTTTGACAGTTGCAGGTTAATTCACATCCTTTGTTCTGTGGTTATATTGTGTCGAGTTAACAAAGATGATGAAAATGTTGGCACCGTGAGTGAAGGGATTTTTGCTGGGAGAGACTTCCTGTCTGTCCCATCCATGGCCGTTACTGAAACTAAAGGTATGCTTTATCACTCCATTTGCAGCCTGGACGCAGAGTGATGTATGTCTCCTCTCTGGTCTGACTGCAGGGTTGGGCTGCTACACGAAGCTATTGAGAGAATGACCGCCTGTGAGTGCTTTTGGACAGCGGAGGGTCTCACGGCAGCACCCGCTGCTCGTTGAGGAAAGTAACTGCGGAGTGTTACGTGCTTTAAAGTCAGAGTCTCCAAACACCACAAAAGTCGCTCCATTTGTCGCTAGTCGCTTTTGACAAAAAAAGTCGGGAGGATGATTTGTTTGTGTTTTATAATAGTCCAACCACTTGCAATTCGACATGAGGGGAATTTTTTTTTCATATTTTTTTTCCCATCCTATAGCTTACTCGCGCCGGGAGAGTGGGGAAAAGTAAGAATCTCCCAGTGCTTAACAAAAATAAACTCAAACAAACTTTTTGACAATAGTAAACTCAGTACAGAGTGAATTGCAGTACAGAGTGAACTGCAGTACAGAGTGAATTGCAGGACTGTACAGAGTGAATTGCAGGACTTTATATTATTACTGTTAATCTTTATAATAAATATTGACATAAAGAGAAAGAGGCTGATAAAAAAAATACAGATGCTCATATTTTTGTGGTTACAAAAATCAGTTGTAAAACAATAGTGAAACTCAAAGTCACGCCTGAAGGTGGTGACACTCCTGGAGCACATCTCCTGCTCAGTCCTTGACCACCATGAACCTTTTCAGATTCTTGCCTTCAATTCCCTCGGCAGGCCAACCACTCGCAAGTTCTGACGCTTTGAACAACAGATTAGGTCCTACATTTTAGTTTCAAGTGAGCAGTGTTCCTTCTACAAGGAGGACAGCTTCGATCGTGGTTCTACAACTTCTTGTTCCAAGCTTTTAACATTGTCAGACTGAGATGAGAGGGCCATCTCCATCTCTGAAATGGTAGAAGTGCGTCTTGCCATCCCATTGTAATGGATTCAATTGATGAATGGGTATTGGCAGCCCACGTGGTCCTGCCATTTCACCTGCTTTCATTCCATCAATAGCTGTGCTTATTTCCTCTGGAGGCAGACTCCAGCTTTTCTACAAACTCATCAGAGAAAGTGGGAGTTTCCAATTTGTCAGGAAATGTATTTTGGGCATGTGGGTCATATAGTACTAGGGATTCATTTATATTGTACCTTCTAAATGCATTGTATATTTAAATAGGGTCTATTATTGTATCATCATTATGATTTTTAATCGAAGTTTGATTGATTGAAATTCATTTTCTTGCTTCTTGTCATTTGATCTGCCAGGCTTAGATTTTGTGCGCTTTTTACTCCTTGCTTGTAAAATGTTAGGTTAATTCTGAGCATATCAAAGGCTGCCCTAGCTGCAGATAATGTATTGTACTCTGCCCTTAAGATTAGTAGTTTTTTTTCTGCTGTAGGGGTTCTATTCCTAAAGACCTGCTCTTGGAGAGTTTGGGTTTCAGATTTTAACTGCAGTCTTTTCTGGTGTTCATTATGAGTCCCGTTAAAAAGGCCTTGAAATCATTCCACTTGATTCCTGCTATTGTTGTAAAATACTTATCTCTCTCTTTCCCCACATACCTAACAACATTTTCTTCTAGTAGCCAGTTCAGATTCTAATTCCATCTACCCATCCACATAAATCAGATAGCATGGTCCATGATCCAATATTGGTACGCTGCCATAAAATCAGTCTTGTTTTTTTGGAAACCAGCGTTGCTGAGTCGTCTATGCACGTATGCACGAGTACGTCTGCAACTGCTGTAGTGGCAGGCAAGGCCAGTTTATCCATATACTGGACTGGGCAAGTGCCCAGGGGCACTAACCATTGACAACCAGTGATGCAACCCTTAACAATGTTTTACGTATTTTTTTATATTATTCATACATTACTCGTTTATGAATATAACATTTTAAAAAATAACAACAATAATAATAAATCACGATTACATGACCCCCCCGCCCCCCAATCAATCAGCCTTGAGTTGGTCCACAAAGCAGTGAGAATATTAGGAGGAAGAAATGTGGTCACTAGCAGTAGGTGCTGTACTGACGAAGCCCAAGCTAACTGTGGAGATGGAACCGCAAGCGGGGGAGATCCTGCAGCCCTGAGTGCTGCTGCACAATTACCACACATGGGCCTGTGGCATGTCAGGTGTCTGACGTTCTATTCCGTTTGCAGCACTTTCGCACGGGTACTGACACTGTCTCTGTGTCTGCTGCTGCTGCGGTGGTTGCTTCCGCTGATGCCACCTTGTGCCAACTGCCGCGGGCCCTTTCCCCTACATGTATTCTGCCCTCAGCTCCTCTGCCAGCTGCTGCAGGACTTTCCTCTGGGCTCTCCTGCTGCTGGTGCACTCCTTGTACAAGATGTGGGCATTGATCCCAGCCAGGTCAAGGATGTTATAGGAGACCACCACTGGCCATCTTTCTGCCTTTGACGGAGTACGCACTCACCATCTGGTCTGGGACGTCCACGCCTTACTTGGTGTTGTTGTAGTACATCACAGACTCTGGTTTTGCTTTCACCCCACTAATGGTGCCCACACCTGTGTGCACGATGCTCGGGATGCAGATATTCTTCCTCAGCTTTCCCTGCTACACAGTCAGAGTTGCATCACTTCAGCACCTTAGTGTTAAACAGCTCCGCTTGCTGTTTCAAGGAGGGGGGAACTCACCTTTTTCTTAGTCCATGGTGCCAACCAGGCTATATGATTCAACTATATAATAATTCACTCACAAGTAAATTCACAATGAAGCACAGCTTGAGACTGCTAACAAAGTTAGAGACAAGAGAGACAATGAAACCCTGCGAAATGATGTGTGGTCAATATGACCACTTATGGCCGAAATAGGTAAAACATATAATATTTTCTTTTTCTTTTGTTTAATTTATATAGAAAACTACTTTAAATTAAAATACAGACACTTTCAGGAAAAGTCATGGAACAGCAGTATTGCATGTTTTCATTCAACAAAGTTATTGCACATATATATTTGAAAATGGTCAAAATGACCGTCTTTGCCGTTATAGTGCTGGGCACTCTTTTCGTGGTTCATGATGCTTTAGCAGTATTGTTGTTGTGGCATTCATGCCAATAAAGCGAATTTGAATAGAATTGAATTAATAAACCTTTAGATTCTTGCCTGTAGACTGATAAGTGGTGTGTTTACAAATGAGCAATAAATCCAGATTTCTTCAAATTGTTATTGCCAATGGGAATTTAAATTTAAATGTCAGGCAATGTTTTCCTCAAGGAAATTTTTTTTTTTTTTACAAGCTAGCTATCTCCCTCTGTCAACCACAATCTGTCTCCTCTGTCAATAAACTCTATTAAACTCTGTTTAATAACGGGTGTTAAAAGCCTTAGGTAACGTTAGGTCGGAGAGAGAGAGAGAGAGACAGAGAGGCAGAGAGAGAGACAGAGAGAGACAGAGACAGAGAGACAGACAGACAGGATCCGTGATAGCGGAGAGTCACCAGCTGGATTGTGCACCCACGGTCAATAGTATTAGTAGGTGTATAGGTAAACAAACAAACAACAACCATTACGACCATTATTCATTGTATTATTAGATTTGTGGGAAGTTATGACCGTAAAGATGTTCACTTCCCCACAAACTTAATAAATCCCTGCAAACATTATAGTTATTACATTTGTGGGAAGTTGCATGTTATAGTACAGCAGATCAGTAAAAAAAATTGTTCACTTTCATTTTTCAAGATGGCCGCCATTGCTATTCAATGTTTATTACATCAATTATTCAAACAGTGATCCAAGCATAACATTATACATACAAATACTCTCTAAAAGACATGTTAATGGAAAAAGATCCTTGTCCCTAAAAAATTCAAGATGGCTGCCATTTTTAAAGTTGGCCACCGTTCCTGTCGAATATTAATTATTTCAATTGTTCAAATGGTGATGCAGGCATAAAATTAGGCAGAAATACTCTTCAAGGAACACTGTTTTGGAAAAAGGTGTGTGCCACTCAAAAATTCAAGATGGACACCATTTCTGTCAAATAGTCATAATGTCTACTTAGTCTGTCTCCTCTCCTTTGACCTGTCCAGCTTAGTTAAACTGGACAGGTCAAAGGAGAGGAGGCAGACAGAGCAGACATTATGACTATAAAATCCCCGCCGGCACAGCTCTCAGGTTCATTTGAGTACTCAAGCCTCTCCATCACGGCAAGGTGCAGTCCACAGAGAGGAAGGGCCAGTAAAAATTCAGGATGGAAACCATTTTTCAAGATGGCTGCCATTCCTGTTCTATGTTCATTGCCACTGTTTCCAGATAGTCATACAGAAAATATGCCATAGATACTCTGTTGACGCCACTTTTTGGAAAAATTGGATGGCCAATAAAAAAATCAAGATGGAGACCTTTTCCAAGATGGCCGTCATTTCGGTAGTATGTACACTGATGCACAAATGCATGTTAGCAAAAATATTCTAATGGCTACAAGGCTACTAACTTTTTTTATTCACATTTGCAATTACACAGTTCTGTGCAAGTGAAACCCAATCTAAAACATTTGCATCTTCCACGGCACTCTGATTTGCTGCCACACTTGGCTAGTTGTTCATAACTATGTGCAACTGGTGCATTTGTTGTCCCCAAGCTTTTTCCATCCCCAGTCAGTAGGACTCTCTTCTTCTGGCTGACACTGGGTGGCTTGACCCTATATGCAGCCTGCCTGATATGCAGCACATTTATTGTGTTGAAGCAGAGCTGCTCTTGTTGGAGGAATGGCTTCATATGGATTCTGCTTTCGGGCAAACATGTCAAGTCTAGACTTATCTACACTAACAGCTGTGCTTGATCGACCATACAGCAGGACCACAAACTTCTCAAGGATCTCCAGGTCACTGTCAGTATGAACAGGAGGGTATTGACTTAGTTTGCTGAAAATGAGAGAGGCCTCCCAGGTTTGCCAGGCAGTCTTTTTGCCTATGTTGTGAAAGGCTGATACAGTATCACAACCTGTAAAGGCGTGAAAGAATAGAATGCCTTTAGTCTTAACCTGCCCAATAACATGGTACAGGTCAAGAACACCAATCCACCAAACAGTCAGTGTGTAATAGTTGTCTCTTAGTCCTCTTTGTTTACTAATCCGGCTTCTTCTTTGATCTTGTTTATGAACTTCTGTGCCTCTGTCAATTTGTTAAATGTGTGTGTCTACTCTCTGTAAGTTACCATCAGTTTGGCTTATGCCATGTCTGAATCCCATGTTCCCAAGCTACACTGCAACAGCATTCAAAATCCCATCAAGTCTGCCTGCACAAACTTTTGACCATAACTGTATGTAGATGTAAAACATGATTGAAGAATGTGGATATGGGAGGAATTTGAGCCTAGGTGGTCTAGGACCAGAGCCACACGACTCTCCTCCTCTCCACAATGGAGACCTGGCAAAGGACAGGCCACAACAAACAAAGAGCAGCACAGCATTTACGCCAATAAGCCTTACCCCCGTTCACACATATGGGCTAAGGCATGGGGGTTGCAACTGGCTGTCATTTACTTTGAATTCAACCCCCAAATAACATCCTTGTGTTGTCCACTGAAACTCAAGTTGTGCATTAACATTCAAGGATCAAAAGTCCTGCAGAAGTGGAAATATGTTATATGTTAATATGTGTTCAGTGCCAAGCTTGCCTGCAATCTTCTGGCTTATTAGAATCGAGAGAAAGCTTGAAGAGTGCTCAATGTCCTCTGACTCTAACAAAGACCTGACTTTGCATTTAAAAAAAAAAAAAGATTCTTGTGATGTCACCTTGATTGATGTGTGCAGTGGTGTCCTCCATGTCGAGCCTTACTGCCTGAACTGAGGAAAGCTTCAATCCAATTGGCAGGGCAGATAAAGTTTGGTACTCTGGACTGTACCATCCACCACAACCTCTGCTCTATGGTAAGCACATACATATTTGGCATGTATTATTAATAATACTACAGCCCTGACAGGTTAATCATTTGTCTGTCTCTATTTCTCAGTATAATATTCAGGCTTATCCTACCACAGTGATCTTTAATGGTTCCTCTGTTCATGAATATGAAGGACAACATTCGGCTGATGGCATCCTGGATTTCATACAGGTACTACTACATACCAATTACATACTCTAACACGCTACAGCTGTTGCTTTTGCTCGCCAGGAATCTCTCTCAAAGAAAAATCAGGGTTGTTAGATAATCCAGAAACGTGGAGCCTGCACCGTTCTGACACTGTCACAAAAATGGTTTCAGCTAAATATGGTCACATCCACAGGTAATTGTGCTCATGAAAACCTAAAATTTCACGGTGGAAAAAAAATTCGGTAGACATGTGTGTCACACCAAGATTTACAAAAAAGTGTCTCTTGGCACCATGACCTAAACCCGACAGGAAGTCAGCCATTTCAAACAAAGTTCTTATTTCTGGCGATTTGCACATGTTGTACTTAACCAAACTTCTTGTAAGGTTTTTACCCAGATGACTTGAAATTTTGTTTTGTTAAAGTTATCAAAAGTTTTGCAAATGCATAAACCCAAGAGGAAGTCAGCCATTTAGATTTTAGTGGGGAAATGAGTGCCATTTACAGGCATCATAGTTAATGAAGTCCTCACGGTCTGATCAACCTGAAATTTGGTTGCCAATTGGAAATGGAAAGTCATCAACAAAACATGTGGGAGCTGAGCACCTCTAAAGGTGTGATTCTACAATCACTCCTGGTTGCATTAACACCTATTCAAGTACCTCTCTCTCTGTCTCTGCAGGATCTGGTCCATCCATCTGTGGTGGTCCTGGATCCGCCTAGCTTCACTGAGAGAGTTAAAGGTAAAACAACTTATTCCAGCACCAGGTACAGTGTGGCCCTGGTTTTAATTGGCAGGTTGGGGGCTGGTTGCACAAAGAAAGATGTAGAAGTCATTGGGTTGCTCAAAGCAGTCTAGTTCTTAAACTAACAGCTCTATTCTTGAGAAGGATTTATTCACCAGGTAGTCAGGTAAAACCAAGTTTTCTCAAACTGAAAAATGCGTTTTACCGATCAACCAGTCATGCTGTTTCTCACTATAAGCACTTCAGCAGTAAATTGGAATTCTACAGTTACAGAAAATCTTTCTAAAAGTTGTGAACAGAGCGACACGGCATGAATTCCAGTATTTTAAAATATTTGAGTGCAGTCTCTAAATGTACCCTGCTCACTCACAGTAAATATCACAGCTCTTAGTTAACAAAAAGTCTGGAAGAGTGTTGGATGAATTTAAATGACACAGTCTTCATTTTTGTATGACTAATCTTGCTGAGTTTAAGCGTTCAACTAAAAGGAAACAAGGAACTACAACTACCAAGTTACAAGTTCCTGTTCAGCTACAGTGAATGTTACTAAGTTTGTTTCTTGGTTGCAGGTCGAGATGAAGGGCAGATCTGGGCAGTTGATTTCTATGCTCCATGGTGCGGTCCCTGTCAGGCTCTGATGCCAGAGTGGAGACGTATGGCCAGGGTACAAAACATCAAACACAATTCATCTACACACACCCATATTTAACAGATATAACATATAAACTGTTCAAAGACATGTTCCAGTAGCTTGCCAAAACATTGCCAAGCAGTAGCTCTCCGAACCTAATCTTACCATTTATCATTGAGCAGGTGCAATTATATCCAAATACACTGGCAAGCTTTTCAAGCATTTGCAACCATCAGTCTGTGTTGAAGGCAGGCAGTTCTTTGTTTTCAATGTTAAAATCCATTCTACCACACATTCTACCACATATAGTCTTTCCTTTTATCTTCCTTGTTTTTATGCTGCAAATCAGCACACAAACAACAATCGCGTGTCACACTTCCTCCCATCTTGAACTCAGAAATTCTCTGAGATTAAAGGGATATTCCAGTGTAAATTTAATCCATGGTCTAACACACTGTGACACAAAGTATGCTTTATTCCGTTCTTTTTCCCTGTCAGCTCTTGATAATAACTGTTATAAACTGTATATATACATATATATATACGTACGTGTGTATATTTATATATACTAGTGCATTGCCCGTAGGAAGCATGTATTCCTATAGAAAAGTGGGAGGTTAAGTAGCTTTTTCATGGATGGCCAAATGAGGTTGTGTTTGAAGGTGGGACATCAGGGATATAAGTAGCTGTTTTTGACTACTTTTGATTATACCTTTATTTTTCACCTTAAAAACTACTTACCTTCCCTTGTTTGGTGTCATTATTTTCAGCACAACCTCACGTGTGACTGTACAGTTATTTTTTATTTTGACATACCTTATTAACACTATGGACCTAAAATCACAAAATAACATAAAATCAGTATAGGAAAAAGTTAGATTTTTTACTCTGAAAACCACAAATATGTTTAATGAACCAAATGCATTAGTTATAATGCAAATATAAATTGTTGTTTGCTAAATTTGTGCATAAGTTTTTGAAATTTACAAAGTTATATGTAACTATTTACATTTAAATGCAGGAAGTGCCTCAGGCTCAGAGCTCTTCAGCTCATTCCTGCCTGTTCCACATTCAGCAGTCTCCTCCTTGTTTTGACTCACAACACAAAAAAAACAACTACACTACACACTAAACACACTATACTAAACACTATATAAAATACTATATATGTATATACACACACACACACACACACACGTACAGTGCTCAGTGTAAATGAGTACACCCCCTTTGAAAAGTAATATTTTAAACACAAAAATAATTTACAAAATGTTGACAGGACTAAGTTTCATTTAACATGTTTAACTTATAACATGAAAGTAAGGTTAATAATATAACTTTCAGATATAAATAAACATACATTTTCAGTTTCAAAGTAGTGTAATGCAAAAATGAGTACACCCCACTGAAAGTCTCTGGAGCAAGGCTAAGTTTTAGAATAAAAATGTCTAATTTAACAATCAACTACAGTTGAGTCTAATTATTCATTACACAGGTGTCTAGCAGACAGTTGAATATAAAAGGGTGCAGAAAACCCCTTCCCATTTCATGTTGTTAGCAATGGCACCACATGGAAGAGAAATGTCTCAAGACCTGAGAAAGAAAAAAAATGTATTTACACTGTAAAGGTGAAGGCTACAAGAAGGTCAGCAAAGCTTTATTTATCAGTCAGAATACTGTAGCAAAAGTGGAACAAAAACTTAAAAAAAATGGAACTGCAACCATCTCACAGAGATGTCCAGGTCGTCCATGGAAGTTAACACCTCGACAGGAGCGTCTTCTGATGACAAGGGTCGAAGAAAATCGGCATGCAAGTTCTCTGCAGTTATCCAAAGAAAGTAGAAAGCCAAACTGGGGTGACTATTTCGCGTGACACAATACGGCTTACACTGAAGAGGAATGACACACATGGGTGCCGTCCTCGACAGAAGTCTCTCCTAAAGCCCAGGTACAAAAAAGATGAAGACTACCTCATACTCTATACTTTGGAGTGATGAGACCAAGATGAATATTTTTGGAACTGATGACTTCAAAACTGTATGGTGTCGCAACGGTGAGGAATACAAAGAAAAATGCATGATGCCTACAGTGAAACATAGTGGTGGCAGTGTCCTTATGTGGGGTTGCATGAGTGCGGCTGGTGTCGGGGAGCTGCGTTTCATTGATGGCATCATGAATTCACAGATGTATTGCTCTATACTGAAAGAAAAGATGCTACCATCACTCCATGCGCTTTTCCAACATGACAATGATCATAAACACACATCTAAGGCCACTATTGGATTTCTGAAGAAGAACAGGGTGAGAGTGATTCAGTGGCCAGGTGTATCTCCTGATCTGAACCCGATTGAACACCTATGGGGAATTCTGAAGAGACAAGTTAAGCATCACTCTCCATCCAGCATCCAGTCTAGCATCATCAAACTAGTTTTCAAGGAGGAGGTCTACGACTCACTAAATAATAAGCACTCGTGGAGATGTTTACTGTTTCAACAAAAAGGGTTCGAATTTATTTGCATAAACATAAATATTCTCTGGGTTGACTTCAATCAATGAGCAAATATAATAATAAATGTAATATAATAAAAAATGTAATTTAGCAGTTGATAAAGTGTTTCAGTCCTCATTCCTTCAACACAAAAAGCAGACAAAAGACCAAACCAGCTGTCCTCTAATCACAGGAGGAAGATGGCCTGACTAGGAGAAGGGACCCTTGCAACAAAAAAAATCATAATGAATAATAGTTCATGCGCAATATACATCTTGAATAGTCATCATTATTATTATCATTATTTTATACCATTACCATATACCATTTTCCGAATAATTAATGCAAAGTATCAATAGGCTCCAACAAAGTATATATGTACTGTATATAATAATCAGAAATCCTTTAATGTCCCGCAGACGGGGAAATTTGTTAATTATGTACGTATGTATGTATGTATGTATGTATGTATGTATGTGTACATGTATATATGTGTTTATGTATATATGTATGTGTGTATATATGTATATAGATGTATATATAGATGTATCAGTGTTGTTTTTGTCGACAATGACAAAATTATTTCGTTGACGCCCCTTTTTCATGACGATAACGAGACAGTGACAAAATAAACATGGCTCTTTGATGACTAAAACATGATGAGACGTGTGTGAGTTGTCGTTGACGAGACAAGAACGGACATTAATATTCGTGGGTGGTCTGTCAGATGTTCAAAATGTCTTCGTTGTCCGCTTGTAGTTGCAAGTGATAAAATGCATCACATTTCTGCAAGAACCCAGTTCTAAACTCCAATGGGGTGCAATGTAAAGCTCTTATTTTGAAGACAAATTCGTTGTCACTGTTCACTGCCCAACTTCAACACATTGTGAGCTTATAGATCTTATGTTGACCTAAATTAATTTGTTAAAAGACTATACTTCTTTAGTTTTTTTTTAACTAAAACTGCCTAAAACTAGACTAAAACCTGTTTAAGATTTCGTCTACTAGAACTGGACTAAAACTATCACATATAGAAATGACTAAATGGGGGGGTTCTTACTCGGTGTCATAGTGTGTTAGACCATGGATTAAATTTAAACTGGAACATCCCTTTAATGTCCCAAATTTACGAGAAAAAAAATTATTGTATTTTAGTTATTTTTATTTTCTTTGGCAAGGAACCACATCACTTCTCTTTGCAGGGTTGGCGCAACCTCATCACACCATTGATGCTGCTTTTGGATGTAATGCTCATAATTATCATTATATCAAAAGTATCCTGACTTTATAGGTACAGTGTGTAATATGTAGTGGGATCTAGCCGAACAGACGTTTAGCTGTTTAGATCTATGTACAGAGTAGCTCCCCCTCCACCGATGTCCTATGTTGTACCACTATGTTGTTACTGTAGCTCAGAACAGACGAACCTGGCACAAGCAAGGGTCTTTTGCCTTTTTAAATTTAGTGGGTGGCCACTGGAAATGCATTGATTTGAAGACCAAGAAGAAAGTGAGTGGCTGTTTTTTTCTGCCAAACAATATGTGTTGTGAGCGGTTTCAAACCAAGTTTGAAACCACAGTCTGATAAAGGATGGCTTATATTATTTTATTTTGTACAAGACGATCACAGGTGCATGAAGAAACTAAAACTCCAAGAAGCTAGATGGAATTGGCAACAGCATAAAACAACTACAAATGAAATGAAATTCAGTTCAGTTTGCATAATTTGCTTAAATAAAAACATTATAAAGTGATACATGATACCTGATGTGCAGATGCCATCAGTAAGGGTCCTGTGATGAGCTTGCAACTCATCCAGGGTGTACCCTGGGTAACTGGATTTGGCCCCAGTGAGCCCCGCAGCCCCCTTAGGGGGAAATGGCAACATCCCGCGACCCTAACGGATAAGCGGAAAGAAAACAAAACGAAACATTGCTTAAACTACTTGATTCTTAAACAAAGATCGGCATCTTCACATCAGCAGCTCTGCATGCACAGCTCTTTACATTTTTTTGGAGGTGGGGGGATTCATGAGCACACCGTAGCCTCAGTTTTTGCCTGTCAGAGAGCTGGTTGTAATGTAGTGTTTGCATGACTGAATTTACTGTTGCAGTAAGACAACATAACTAACAAAGATATTTAGGGCTGAGAGTGTGCCAAAGACAGTCAAAATTCATGATGAGTCCATATTTTAAATCTGTTCCTTGTCCATAAGGGCCACCGTAACCCTTCTCTAACATCTTAAGAAAGGGAGGTGTGAGCAAGGGAGCCTCGCATTCTAGAACTTCACTGCTAAATGCTGTTAAATTGATATCACACACTGTACCTTTAAACAAATTGCCTATACATATGACCAATGTTGTAGTTCCTGTTGCACAAAAGCCTTTCCCAAGTCAGTATGTTGTTTTCTTGAGGATGGGCTTAATTCAACTCAAGAAGTGTTTGCCTATTTCTAGAAGAAACACAGTTTGAGGTTTAGCTTATTATTACTGCTTTTTGTGGTTTTATCTTTGTATAGTGACAAGCTAAGATAGGAAGCAAGCATTCTACAAGGTGGGCTATCGGGGACCCCTTTAACAGGGTGTAACTTGTATAACCTGTGTTTGTCTTTCTTTCTGTCTTATCCAGTTGCTGTCAGGTCAGATCCTGGTTGGTTCAGTTGACTGTCAGCAGTTTCAGTCATTCTGCCAGAGTCAGAATGTGAGGGCGTACCCTGAAATCCGCCTGTACCTTGGCAATATCTGGCAGTCAGATCGTTACATGTATGTAAAATACTCATTCTGCATGTACATACATTTTTACACACTGTAGGCAAAACAAAATGTTATTTAGGCACCATTAGAATCAAAATTGTTTTTTTCTAAACATCAGATTTTTGTCTTAAAATGGCTATGATATATTAATATTATTATTTTCCCTTGTAGTGAGGTTATCTCTTTATCAATCACCTGATTGTCAAGCTCTGCTCAGCTGTCCTTTTTTCAGTTGGTAGGGATAATAAACAAACAGTAAATATTGGACTTGGTTTCATCATGTGAGGACAAACACCCCTTGAAATGAATGATGATGTTGCTCTACAACTGTGTTATAAAGCAACTGCTTATGAGCAATGTCACTATCAGCTTAAACAATGCGTTGATTATATGTTGTGTCTCACTCTCGTCAAAGTGGCTGAAAAATCTAATATGCAGGTTTAAGTTTCATGTCATGTCATGTCATTATCCGTAACCGCTTATCCCTTTCCATGGGGTCGCGGGATGTTGCTGCTGGAGCCAATCCCAGCCTTGTCTCAGGGCGAGGGCAGGGTACTCCCTGGACAAGTCGACAGTTCATCACAGGGCCCTCACTGATGAGCAATGTGGGGTTCAGTGTCTTGCTCAAGGACACTTCGACATCCAGCTCAGCCTTGCCCAGAGCCGGGATTTGAACCTGCAACCTTCCGATCACTAGTCAACCTGCTCTACCCACTGAGCTACAGCTGCCCTAGGTTTAAGTGTCCAGGTGGAATTATAAAGCTCAGATATATTGTGGAGTTCCTTAGTGACATGTGCTTGTCTAGCTCCATCACATGCCCCTGTTGGACCCTATCGTCCATAAACACACCAGGGGTCAGATGCATGAGAATGTTCCCATCTCTTAGATAGCTGCAGGTGAAATGCTGAGGTGGACATTGTGATTGTAAAATGTCACTTTGTTTCAATTCACTGACTTCATTTATAATGATTTCAGAGGAATTAATTTCATCATTGTTTTAATTATCATTCGAGACGTTCTCTTCCTGTTATGGATCTTTTCGTTTGATCCTGAGTTGTGAAGCACTTTTAAAAGAAGGTTTCAATTAGTGCATTGCTTTTGCTATCTGCTTTGATGGGTCATTGGTACATGATGAATTACTGGTACTGGTGCTATAAGTAGCGACAGCCGTACGTAATGGTTATGCCTAATGACAGCCATTCTAATGCTGTTGGACAACCTTGTAGACTAGGGCTGGGTGATAAATCGGTAAAATCAATTAATTTGAGTTTGTGGTCTAGGGCAATTTTAAAAAATGAATAACGATTTTCTTTTTAACTTGGTCTGCCACCACTCCCCATGGGCTGCCGAAGTTCATAGTGGGTTCTGCCCTCCCCTTGCATTGACTTTCCACAGAGAAACAAACACAACAACATGGCAGCAAGCCAAGAGTTCGTTCCTAAAAAGCCACTGTCTCGTCACTAGTTTGGTTCTGTAGCGTCAAACCTGGAACAAACCACAGTCCACTGCAGAGTTTGTTTGAAGGTTGTTGTAACTCAAGACAGCAGACTGACCCATTTATTTCAGCATCTCATACAGACGCATGCATCACAGTGGGACACTTGTTGTTCACTACGAGATTTACAAGACTATGGCAGCCCACAAACACCTGCTATAAAGCAGCCAGTATTAGTTGAATCATTTAATCATTGTGTCCTGTATTAAAAGAAAGGGGCTCAGTGGACAGCTGTTATGGATACGGTAACATTGCATATTGCTAATGATATGGTGCCCATATATACAGTAGGAAGTTCATCTACACGCTGAAAACTTTTGACCCCAGGTTTGAGTTACAAAGCCACAACAGGGCATGCCTCAAGCCAGAGGGACGAAACAGGTTCGTGTTCCTGACCAAACATGTTAAAAAGACAGCAAGCACACACGTCATGTCCTGTACATCACCAACATGTCATGTCTACTATGCAATGCATGCAGATGTTTAATTTAGTTTACATATCATCAGGGATACAAAATGTTGTTTGTGAACAAAAGGTAGATGAAACACAATTGGTTAAATTGCTCTGTATCTTCTGCACCATTCTTTTCCCTGACAGATCTAATAAGTTATGGTGTGGCACTAGTATAAATATGCAAAAGATATTTAATGATAGGCTTTCTACACCCATTTGTGGATAATTGTGGGAGTGGAATGGAAGCCTGTGCTCATGCATGCAGTTCCACAACGAATGTGAATTGTGAAACAGAAGTAGGCATTTGCATAGCTTTATAAATCCAATGAGAAGAATACATATGCATACTTCTGTCTTTGTGCATACACACAGTTTAGGCCTTGAGTTTATACACTGTTTTATGAATCTGGATCCAGGTCTTTCTGAAAAGGTAGCTGCTACTGTATCTAAAGGTTTGTTTGATCCTGTTCATCTATTTCTCTGTCTCTCCAGGAGATACAATGGTTGGCACAGAGATGCCCATTCACTGAGAGCGTGGGCACTGAGGTCAGACACAGTCAGAGTTTTCTGTTTTTCTAGTGTCAAAATAATCAGTGATTGGGTAAATGTGTAGTCCATTTGATGTGTGTATGTGTATGCCTTGTTTGTACAGCTCTTTGCCCAGAGTGTCTGTGGACCTGACTCCAGAGTCCTATAGGTCTCAGGTTCTAGCAGGCCAGGATCACTGGATTTTGGATTTTTACGCCCCGTGGTGTGGACCCTGTCAACACTTTGCCCCAGAGTTTGAAGTCCTAGCTCGGGTGAGTTTATTTTTTGTAATGAATCTTGTATCTGGTAACTTCTATGGTTCCTGTCAGTCACAGCCCAGTAGAGGTGACATTCATATTAAAACAGACTTTCCAGTATGAAGGTATTATTGGTGCAAAAGATTTGAGCACCTGCAACAGTGGAATTTGTAGTTGTGTACAGTGATTGTGTATGTGTATCAGTAAATGTGTGGTCACATACACATGAATTGTGTACTGATTTTTTTCTCTCGACAAATACAACACAATACTTACACATTGACAAATTCTTAATTACAGGTGCACAAATCCTATTTTACAAGTCACAGATTAAAAAAACTGACACGCTCACGTTTGCTTCAATTGTTGTAGTATATTTGGTGCAAAACATATTTGTGTACCTGTATCAGACAATATGAACTTGTGGACAACATTAGAATATGTGCAAATCTGAATGTGAACTTGTGCTATAAATGTTCAATGTATGTAAAACAATTTCTCACAAAAATATGTGTGTTATTTTAAAACACAAAAACAAAGCTATAAGTACAAGTGCGCAAAACTTCCCCACGAGTCACAGATTCTGTTTCCTTCAACTGCAAGTCACAAATTGCGCCCTCCACTGACATATATGGTGCAAAACTATCTGTGCATTCAGTCTATGGTGCAAAAGGTGGGTGCTGATTTGAGTTCATTGATCCCAAAGCCAATCAGAGGAGAGGGGCTTTTGTCCCACAGCCAATCAGAGGAGAGGGTGGATTCAGCACATGGTAAACTATCAGCAGCAGAGACAGCGTCTTCTGCTCGCTAGCAGGCTAACAACTGTTCAGCAGTGGGCCTCGCTTACACCGTTTTGTAAAAGTGGACATGTCAGCTAGCAAACTTCAAGCAAACATGACAATTTGTGTTTCTATACTTTAGCTCCTGTCCTAGTTATTACAGCAAGTCCCTACTGCGGTCAAGCCAGTCGTGGTTCGCGTTAGCTTGGTGAAATCAGCTGCACATTGTTTTCTAGTGCGCGAATCTACTAACATTTATGGTAATCGTAACTGAATGAAGTTAAACTGCTCTGAAAAGCTGCTAGTAGTGACTGTGGGGCAGACTGCAGTCTCACAGTCAGACCCATGAAAATTAAGATGCTTTTACAGTAATTATTCCCGGTAATAAACTGAAGGTATTACAAAATTATGTGTGTCAATGTCAAAGTAAAGCACAGCATGAGTGGGGAAAAAAAAGTTTCCATAAGCAGTTCAAAATTCATATACTGCTGGACTTGACTGGACTGGTACTTAATAGACTACCTGCATGCATAATATTAAGTATTTTTACTGTATACTGTTCGAGTAATCCTGTGTCAAAATCCTTGAGAGGACAAGATTAAGGATATTTCACCCAACTTTGACATGGAATACTGAGCTTAAGTAGTCCAAGATTCATACACTACTGAACTTAGTACTTCCTAGGCAATGTGCATGAATAATATGAAGTACTTTTACAGTGTACTTTTCGAGTAATCATGTGTCAAAATCCATTAAGGAAAGCAGGTAAAGCAGGGGAATGAGGACACAGATGAGGTCAAATGATGTTCTTATGTGACTGTTATGACACATGATGTTAAATAAGTCATACAGAGAGTTAATCTGGAAAGGAAACTGGGAACTGCGTCCTCATTCCCCTGCTTTACCTGCTTTCTCCCATCCCTGAAACCCAAGGACGGCAAGTCATTAAAAATGTACACTGCACTTCAATCATGTTGTTAAATAAAAGCTAATGATTTCATAGTGATAGATTTACAACATTATTTAAAAGTAAATGTTATTATCGGTCTATTATGAATGTATAATCGTTACAAAACCTGCCCTCTCTCTGTCTTTTTTGTCTGTTTTCTCAAACTTGAATTTGAGGGTTCTGCACAAACCCCTGATAGAAACTGCTAGAGCTACTCTCCGAGTTTGGGGGCGTTTTATTTTTTTTTCCTCATCCTTTACTTTGAAATCCAGATGCATACCTTTGTGATACCTTTAGTTTATTACCAGGAATAATTACTGTAAAAGTATTGTAATTTTCATGGGTCTGACTGTGAGACTGCAGTCTGCCCCACAGTCACTACCAGCAGCTCTTCAGAGCGGTTTCACTACGATTAATGAAATTTTTATAACATTTTTTATTCCACATTTTTATTTCTACTGTTTCTTTGAGATTGCATGTATGTTCAATGTTTGTTTTTGCTACTGGATGCTTGAATTTCCTCCGGGATCAATAAAGTATCTATCTATCTATCTATTACCGTAAATGTTAGTAGATTTGCACACTAGCAAACAATGTGCTGCTGATTTGATCAAGCTAACGCGAACCACGGCTGGCTTGACCGCAGTAGGTAGTTGCTGTAATAACTTCTCATTACTAGGACAGGTGCTAAAGTATAGAAACACAAATTGTGTTTGCTAGAAGTTTGCCAGCTGACATGTCCACTTTTACAAAACGTTGCAAGCGAGACCCACTGAACAGTCGTTAACCTGCTAGCTAGCAGAAGACCCTGTCTCTGCTGCTGTTAGTTTAGCATGTGCTGAATCCACCCTCTCCTCTGATTGGCTACGGGACAAAAGCCCCTCACCTCTGATTGGCTGTGGGATCAGTCGATCTCAGATCAGCACCCACCTTTTGCACCATAGACTGAATGCGCAGATAGTTTCACATCACATATCTCAGTGCAGGGCGCGATTGGTGATTTGTAGTTGAAGGAAACAGAATCTGTAACTCATGGGGAAGATTTGTGCGCTTGTACTTAGCGATTTGTGTTTGTGTTTTAAAAGAACACATATTTTTGTGAGAAACATGATTTGTGTTGTTTTTTTAAAAGAACACATTACATTGAACATTTATTGCGATTTGCACATTCTAATTTTGTCTACAAGTTCACAAATAAAGTGTTGTGTTGTATTTGTGGAGAGAAAAAAAATCTACACAACTCCTAGAATATGTGACCACACATTAGGGCTGAACGATATATTGTTATTGTATCTATATCTAGATATGAACATTCAAGATATTAATATCGAAAAAGAAACGATATAAACGATAGATTTCGCCGCTCGCCCTGAATCTACAGCTCTGGCAGTCACAACAACATTTTTACGATTGCCCTTGAATGCACCGCTAAGGTCAGCCAACTAAACCTCATTTCATGCTTGCTGTGGATCGACAGCTGAAGCCAACCAATGACAAACATGAGGGCGGGAGTGAGGGAGACAGAGATGCGCGCACGCACACACACACACACACACACACACAGTGTTGCCAACTTGGCAACTTTCTCCCTAGATTTAGAGACTTTTCAGACCCTCTTAGTGACTTTATTTCTAAAAAAGCGACTAGTGACAAATTTAGCGACTTATCCAGATCATCAGGGGAAAGACGAGAAATATATTATATTGTAATTCTCCTGCTGCTCAGAGTCATCGCAGTCCACGGCTCCACTGCAGCAGCGCCGGGGTCTCTCCCCTCCCGAGCGGCTGTGCAGGCGGCAGGCCGGTGTGTCGGGGGCTGGCTGGGGCAGCAGGAGTGGACACCGCGGCCGCTCTGCCATTTACTCTGTTGATCCGTTAATTCTCTGACTTCTTTCTAGATTGCACTGGTACTTTACTGATAACCTGAAGCTGCTGAGTCTCGATCTTCACTTTCACGTTTCTCTCCAGATTAGGATGTCATCGTTCATCTTGTAAAAATGCGCATAGTTCGTTTGATCTTCTCCCTCCCTTTACTGTTGTTACTTCAAATATATTTGTCTCTGTAGAAAGTTTGTGATAATTTGGTAATGATTTCTCTATCAACCATTTGTATATGGCTTAAAATAATCTCTCTATTTTTCGGAAAAATGCTTGGTTTTCACCAAACCCATAGTCATATTGTATAATATCGATATCAAGATATCTGGCATGAATATCGAGATATGAAATTTTGTCCATATCGTTCAGCCTTACCACACATTTACTGATACACATACACTATCACTGTACACAACTACAAATTCCACTGTTACAGGTGCTCAAACCTTTTGCACCAATAATACCTTCATTTTCCAGCAGCCATATGCTGTGACATGAAACACAAATGTACATGCTCTTTCCCTTATGTATTAAAAAGGATGTACTTTGTGCAACTGACAGATTCTTAAAGGGGAGGTTCGAGCAGGGAAGGTGGACTGCCAGGCTCATCATCAGACCTGTCAATCAGCTGGAATCAGTGCCTACCCTACCGTCAGATTCTACCCATACCTGGAAACGGGGAGGGTGAGGACACTTCTATTCTGATAAAGAGCTTAACCAATCAAAACTTAATTCTAAAGTAATTTTACTAGAACACAATGTAGCATTCACTACTTAAGTGAAATATTATTAGGCAGTCATTAACACATTAACAGGGGCACCACCTCTATTGATGAATTCATCAGTTTATTAATTAATTAGGAGAAAGTTATCACATCAATTCAATCAGTCCTACACCCAAACTGTTTCAGTTCTGATTACATTGACTTCTACCTCAGCTATAAAAGAAAATGCACAGAAACAAGAACTTGATTGAAGTTATTGAATTACTAAGGGACTGACCACAGCGGAGACACACAGCATGTGCTCTTCGGTTTTGTTGCATTCAATGGCAAAGTGCAGATGTGGGATGCATGGAGCAAGAGCGTTTACAAAAGTCAAAAATTGGACTTAAGAAAAAGGGAAGATTACAAAATTATAGACTATTCAGCAAGTGGTGGGTGTTTAAGATTGTGTATGTTCCAAAGTTCTGTATACAATATTTGTTTTTTGTTATCCCAAACATGGCTGAAAATAGTCATTAAGTCTCCTTAATAACAAATAGTGGCTTCACAATCAATGTAGACACTTTAAAAAGACTGGTGTGTAAATATTCTTGATCTGAAGAAAATTCTGAGGCTTTAAATTTTTTTAATAAAGAAACCTATAATCAACTCATTTCAATTTCAGGTGTAAAAAACTGATAAGTTAAGTCACACACACTTCCAGCTTAAGCCCTTTCCTTTCCGAGTACAAATGCAGATACAGATCATTTTGTAGTTGCTCATTGCAACTGAACATGGGTGCACTGTCTAAATCTGTATATGTTGTGTGTGTGTGTGTGTGTGTGTGTGTTGACAGCATGAACACAGTGGGGAACCTCTAAATAGCCGGGATGCTAACGTAATCGCTGACACCATCAGACAACGACTACAGCAGCTGTCAACGCGGTTTCACAACAAACAAAAGGCAACTTGCAGTTCACCTCAAGTTTAAATGCTGTAAAGTGAACCAAATTGTGACTTCTGTCTTTTTCATTGCAGGATGAACTTTGATGATCTTTCAGTGGTGATGGGAGAAAGACCTGTAATCTGATAGGTCAAGGATGGGCAGAAGTGGATTTGACTCGTCCAGCACAAACATCAGTCAGTTAACACTCCTTGAAAAGTAACAGACAGACTGACTGTTACCTGCTGTGCTAAATGTGCTAAATACTTCTGCCTTGTTTTATTTGTTTGGATTTTGTCTTCATTGGTTGTATTTACTCTATGACGTAAAACTGTGAGACACTGTATACTGGATATGTAATTGAACCACACACACACAGGTGTGTGTAAAAACTGGTGAACACAATAAAAATGTATTTCTATTAAGATTTTGAGTCACATCAGTTTTACAAACTTGACTGCAGTATTTACCATTTTGGGGTTTAGGTTGGTTGGTCAGGCGACTAGCATTAGCTAGCATACTGCCGTTGTTAGGACCTTACCGCACTCAATCTCACCTAGAGTTCTTGCTGACTTCTTTAACTTTCTGAAATTGTTTTTTTCTCAACGCAATGCATAACTATAGCAAGCTGTTGCACCACACTAATCTTTTTGTTTAAGTCTGCTTCTCTTTTTTCCCCACTCATGGATTTTGCCTGGTTTTGTGGCAGAGTGTCATATGTGCAAAATGTGGGGCACATTTCATGTTTTTGTTTTATTTTTGTTTGGTAAGGTTGGCAGTTGTACAACACCCTAAATGGTTTGTATTAGGTGATGTGATTGACTGTGAAATGTGTAGGTTTTGGATAACTCTGTTATGCTGGAGTATAAATGGGCCTAAGATATGGTTAATTTGGTAAGGTTTATTAGTTGGAATATGAATAGATCACATAACTCTGCTAGAAGGAGGAAATGTTTGTCCTATCTTAGATCAAGCAGATGTGGCCCTGTTACAGGAGACACATCTGGTGGATACATAAATAGCTCAATTTAAGATACAACCACACAAATACAAATGGGGACATAGGGGCAAGTACAAAGGACATTAATGGAGCGTTCAAAGACTTTTATGTGAAGCTTTATAAATCAGGGCCTATATTCACAAAGAATGCCTATTGATACGCATCCAATAGTGTTGAGCATTACAGACAGCAGCATTATATATGGCACAAAACAGGCAACCATTCATTGCACAACTTTGTGGTAGGCATATTCATATGTAGTGGGACACATGTTGCCTTGCCCAAATTCAGAGATCACAAACATATTGCTAATCGAAAGTGACATCCTCTTCCTATTAAAAGACTATGAGTCCTTGGCCCATATTCACAAAGAATCTTAAGGCTAAAAGTAGCTCGTAACAGGCAAATTTAGGAGCAGCTCCTAAAAATAATGGCCGTGTCAGTCGTAACTTTAGGACTTTTTGAAAATAAGCGTTATTCACAAAACATAAGCCTAAAAGTAGCATCTAAGTCTTGGAGACCTTAGAAGTAGTCCAGAGGACTCCTAACTCGCTAAGACCTAGTCACAGCCGAATGTTTTGGACACGTTGAATGACAGGGAATTATTAAAACGATGTTGGATGGACCGCGAAGGGAATGAAGTTGTGGTTGAAACAATCCGGTAACACCGCAGTTAAAACGTTTGTCAACGCTCCGGTATTTGGCTACAGGGAAAATGCAGCTCTTTGCGTGGGACTAGTATTACCTGGGTTTGGTGCGGCACATTCGCACAGGATAAGCAAAGTCTGTGTTTTAAGTCTAATTTACTGACATTAATTAAATTCTTACCAAAGTGCTTGCCACAAGAATAGAAAGATCTATGCCATATATACATGCAGACCAAGTGGGTTTTGTTAAAGGGCGCTCTTCATCAGATAATGTTAGGCGGTTATTGCATCTTATGTGGGCAAGTCATGATGTGGGTACGCCCACTGCACCACTCTCGTTGGATGCAGAAAAAGCGTATGACAGAGTGGTACTGGCTTACCTTTTGTATACATTAATAGTGTTTTGGAGTGGACTTCATAAAATGGGTAAAGATTATTTACTTGTCCCCGAAGTCATCTGTTCTAACTAATGGCCTGAAATCTCCCCTTTTTGGCCTCATGAGAGGCCGGAAACAGGGGGATCCACTGAGCCCGCTGCTCTTCACCATATTTCTAGAACCATTATCTATAGCTCGAAAAGCAGATACAGGTATTAAAGGGGTGTGAGGTGGTGGGACAGAACAAAAGTTGTTTTTATATGCGGGGGATATTTTGCTGCTTATTTCAGACCCGGCTAAATCTATCCCCATAATCCTAAATAAGATTGAAACCTTTTCTCGAATATCTGGATATAAATTTAATTCCTGTATCGAGGTCTTGCTCTACGTCAGAGATCTCTAACTTTAAATTTAGATGGATTCCAGTGGCAATGAAATACTTAGGATTTAAGTTAACTACTGACCTGTTTGAAATAACAGAAATTAATCTAATGCCATACTTCAAGAGATGAAAAATAATTTTGAAAGATGGAAGATTAATCTCTCCCTGTGGGGTAAAATTAATACTATTAAGATGGTGATAGAACCACAATTTAATTATATATCAGTGATGCTGCCAGTAATTATTCTTAGTGGCATATACAAACAATAAAATCAAATGGTTAAAGATTATTTGTGGAATGGGAAAAAAACCTCTGTACTACTAGGGAAAATGGGGGCTTGGCCCTTCCAAATGTAGAAATATATAATTTAGCTTTGGCTAAGCTGGAGAGGCACTGGGCTAACTACAGTTCTCAACCGGATTGGAAAAAGATAGAAATGGCCACGGTGGCTCCCTCCAGACTCATTCAGGCTCTCTCTCAGATTAAGGTGGTGGTGGGGGGAGGGGGGAATCCCATTCTGAAGCACTCTCATTGGGTGTGGTCTGAGGTACAGAGGTTAATGGGTAAATCACAATACAAGCAGGGGTATTCTTCTGTGTGGGATAACCCACGTACCATGATAGGTAAACACTCATTTTGTTGGGATCCATGGCAGAGGAGTGGTATATGTGTGATTGGTGACTTATATAAGGATGCCGTTTTTAAGTCATATCAGGAGGTGGTGGACCAATTTCTTTTGGAGGGAGGGGGTGAATTTTGGAAATGTCTACAACTAAGGAGCAGTGTGCGAAGTAAAATGCATAGGGCTTCAGTATTCTACAAAAAGGTTATGGAATTACAAAGTGTGAATACTGAGAATCTTAGACTAGTATGGCAAAGAGATTTAGATTGTGAAATTAGTATGGAGAAATGGCATAATATAGTTTCCAGGGTTGACTGGGCCACTAGGGATATTAGAAGTAAATATACCCATAACAAAATTATATGTAGATACTACTACACTCCTATGAAGCTTTTTAGAATGGGCTTAGTAGAAGACAAAATGTGTTGGAAGTGTAAGAGAGAAAATGGCACATTTTTACATGCCATTTGGGAATGTCCTGTGGTATTGCCCCTCTGGAAAGATGTATTGCGGAAACTGGGAGATTGGTTGGGACAAAGGATACCCAAGTCTCCACTGTTCTGCCTCCTGGGAGATAGCACACTTTTGCCACAAGGAGTAAACAAATGACAGCATGCGCTAATAACTGTAGGCCTCATCAATGCAGCAAGGCTTATACTGACAAACTGGAAAAGCACCTGTACGCTGGAGCTCGTGGATTGGACTAAACTGATGAAGGAGACTGCATGATATGAATATTTGATTGCCAGGAAGAACAATGCTAAAGGGAATTTTCATTTAGTGTGGGACTATTTCTTTTTTATATATATTAAGGGCCTGGTACATTAAGGATATGTTGAAACTCATTGCAGCTGTTATGATCACAAACAATACAGTGGTGTAGAGGGGTGTTGTCCTTTAAGTTTTGTTTCAACTGCCTTTTGTGTTTTGTTTTTGATGTCTTTTATAAGTTATTTGTATTATCTGAAAGAAAACAAATACTTTAACTGTATGATCTGCCTCTCCAGATCATACAGTTGGGTCCGGAAATATTGGGACAGTGACACAATTTTCATAATTGTGGACCTGTACCACGATCACGGTGGATTTGAAAAGAAATAATCAAATGAAATTGAGATGCAGACCTTCAGCTTTAAATTCAGGGTGTTTGCTTTAAATTTGGAGAAAGGGTTTAGGAATTGCAAAAAAAAAAATAAAAGAATAAATCATACATAGTCCTCTCATTTCAAGGGACCTTGACGATGACTGCCTGAAGCCTGCAACCCATGGACATCACCAACCACTGGGTTTTCTCCTTTGTGATGCTTTGCCAGGAATTAACTGCAGCTGTCTGCAGAAGTTTGATTGCAGGTCTTTCTGCCTTAAATTGTTGTCTTAAGCAAGTGGAATGCATGCTCGATCAGACTGAGATCAAGTGATTGACTCAGCTGGTGTAGAATAGTCCACTTTTTTGCAATAAATATTGTTATTTGTTAAAGTAATTCTGGGACCACATTTTTCCTTACTTTTTTATACTGTAGGTCTTGAATTTAGTTCAAAATGGTCTTAAAAGGGTCTTAGAAAGTCTTGAAGTCTTAAATCATCCATCCATCCCATCCATTATCTGTACATATACATGTACGCCGCTTAATCCTCTGTAGGGTCGCGGGGGGGCTGGAGCCTATCCCAGCTGACTTAGGGCGAAGGCAGGGGACACCCTGGACAGGTCGCCAGTCTATCGCAGGGCTACACATAGAGACGAACAACCAGGCACACTCTCATTCACACCTACGGACAATTTAGAATAATCAATTAACCTCAGTATGTTTTTGGACTGTGGGAGGAAGCCGGAGTACCCGGTGAAAACCCAGGAGTACCCGGTGAAAAACCCACGCTTGCACAGGGAGAACATACAAACTCCACACAGAAGGATCCCAGGCGTCCCAACCGGGACGCGAACCAGGGATCTTCTAGCTGTGAGGTAGCAGTGCTAACCACTGGGCCACTGTGCAGCCCAGTCTTAAATCAAATCAACTTAATTTATAGAGCACTTTTCATACACACGCGTGCAGCACAAAGTGCTTTACACAAGAATGACAGAACAATAATAAAGAATAAAGAAAGCCCCTCCCTCCCACCCTCCATAGACCTGCACACTCTTACTACTGGCAATAGGGACATGGCAAGGCACTTAGGATTGAGAAAGCGCCTCCTCTGGGACCATCCACACTGGGAGGCGTCACAGGCTGTGCCAGAGGGGCCCCATCCCTGACGGAGCAGCTGGCCGGGCCGAAAGGACCCAAGGATAGCACCCCCAGCAGCAGCAGCCCTGAAACAGCTCCTAGCCTGGGGGACTCCCCTGGGGAAACTCTGGAGTTAAACCTTAAAAACTAAAAATAATAAAATAGGATGAAAACCCTAACAAAAGATAAGTTAAAAGGATAAATATATAAAAGATAATAAATAATGTAAAATAGTACCGAAGATGAATAAAACAGAGAAAATTATTTAAGATTAAAATCATCTTATAAAACAAGATAGAAGCGACAACATAAAATACCACATAAGAACTGAATAAGAATTTAAAATATTAGTTAAAAGCCTCAACAGTCTCTGCAGACCTGAGGCTCTCCGGCAGGCTGTTCCACAAGTGGGGGCCATAGTGGCTAAATGCTGCCTCACCGTGGGTTTTAGTTCTTGGTTTTGGTATGGATAAAAGTCCATGAGGGTCCGTGAGGGTTGATATGGTAAAAGCAGGTCAGATAAGTAGGAGGGCGCAAGACCATTAAGACATTTAAAAACCAGTAAAAGAACCTTAAAATTGATCCTGAAGCAGACAGGGAGCCAATGCAGTGACTCTCAAACTGGTGTAATATGCTCCCGCCCTCTGGTCCTCGTCAGCACGCGTACGGCTGAATTTTGTAATAATTGGTGATTTAGAATTGTCTTTTTGGGAAGACCAGAGAGCAGGGCATTACAATAATCTAAGCGACAGGAAATAAAAGCATGCATTAGCACGCTTGGCCTGGGAGAGAAACGGGCGGACTCTAGCTATGTCCTTAAGATGATCTTCGTCATATTTCTGATATGTGGAATAAAATTCAGCTCAGAATCAAAAATCACGGCCAGATTTTTTTATGGATTGTGTTGGTTTAAGATTTTGTAGTTTCGATAAAAGTTTCTCTCTCTGGCCTCTTCAGGACCTATAACTAAGACCTCGGTTATGTCCTGACAATTGACCCTTGGGGAACCCCACATCCAATTTCACGGTATCCATACTTACATAAAAACGTTGGTCTGTGAGATAGGAACAAAACCTGTTGAGGACAGATGGCTGAGTCTGTTTAATAAAGTGTGATGGTCTACTGTATCAAAAGCGGTGCTTTGATCCAGTAGAACCAACACTGTGAGCTTTTTGTTCTAAATTCCATCTGATGTCATTTAAAATCTTTAAAAGTGCTGTCTAGGTACTGTGGTTTCTCCTAAAACCAGACTGATGTTTCTCTAATATGTTATTTCTGTTTGAAAAATCATTAACTTGGTTAAAAAATATTTTTTCTAAAATTTTACGGGTCAGTAGTTATTAAAAATGTTGCTCTTCTTAAGAAGGGGCTTCACCACCGCTGTTTTGAAGGTGGTGGGAAAGACACCCGTCTGAAGAGAGCAGTTCATGATGTTTAAAAACTGTTCCACAAAGAATCCATAAAACGATTTTAAGAGTGATGTGGGAACTGGATCTAAAAGGCAGGTTGTCAGGTTAACTTGGGAGAATACTCAACCAAGTGTCCTTGCATCAACCAGGGCAAAACTCTCCAGTGTTTCTTCTGGCAAGGACAACAGTTCAGGTGTGTTAACAGATAAAATAAAAGCATTATTGTAGGTTTTGAGTTATTGACGTAAAATCTCGTAGTGAACTGTCAATTTACTTTTCCTCCATCTTCTCTCAGCACTCCTGCATTTTCTTTTCAGTTCATTGATTTCATCCTTTTTTCTCCATGTGGGATCTCAGGTTTAAAGAGACTTAAGTCAAACTGTATGAACTGCATAAAGACAATTAATATTTGTTTGAATCACTGTTACATTTTAAAACAAGTCTCCAGCTACTTAATTTTTTTTAGCAGAATGCTGCAATGCTGTTTTGCTGTGAAGCTCCAGAAATGTTTTATGGACTATGGAATTTCTCCTTTATATGTATTGGAGGAGGTTAGATGATTACAACCGAATTTGAATACATTTTTTTTTTTTAAAAACACAAGTGGTGAAATAAAAACAATTAACCCATACAAACAACACATCAAATAAAAAATAAAAAAAATCTAAGGATTGGATAGTTGTACAATGTTATAGTTGTTACATTGTGTTTCCAGTTGACCAGCAGTGGACACTGTTGCTCCTCTGTTCAGTCATTCCTTTGGAAGTGAGTTCAGCAGGCAACAGGAAGCACGTGAACATAGTGTCAGAATGCTGGCTGGTGAAGGCGTGAGTCACAGAACAATATTGAGAGCATCAAAGTGTTATTATACTGTTGGAAAAAGAAATTGGAAATGGTTGCTCAGCTTATTACTGTGAAGACAGAGCTTGTGTATTGCTGAGAAAAAGTTTGAACATGTTTGAAAAAAGTTTAAAACAGAAACAGACGGAAGTTCAAGCCATTGTTCAAGTCCGGGAACTGCCCACTTATTGGTTCTATTTGTGTGTGACTGCTGAACAGTATGACTGTTCAGCACACAGATGTGGACTCAAGATCACTTCCACCTGAGTGGAAGTCAAATTATGTTTGAGTATTTGACTATTTTTCCATTGATGGTTATTTAAATAGTGGGTGGAAATTCACACACAATCAGCCTAAGAACCTGAATCTGTTCGTAACTGAAATATTCTGAAAAAAGGTTGACAGACAGACAGAAAGCGGAGAACTGTGATTAAGTCTGGTGTAGTGTTCTGGCTGTCAATATCTGATATTTAAAAGTGTTGGAGAGGGTTTTTTTTATTGAGAGGAAATCAAGAAATAAATAACCTTTAACAAGTTATTTTGTTTGTATTTTGCAGTCAAGGAGGCCGATAACCGATATTTGGAGCCGATATTCATTTGCAGTAAAGGGAAAATAATGGCATCAACATTTTGAGTAATAAAAACTACAAGACTTAACTTTGAGTGTTTTTACACATAGATTTAAGTCTATCCACCTGCAATAAGGGTTTGAAAAAAAGAGAGAGACTTAAAAGTGGGGCCACATGCTGACATATGCCCAACTCATCATGCTTAATTTACTACAGCATTTGGGAAGCCTGTAGTTATTTTTTATTATATAAATGTTTTTTTTTACCAACATGTGATAACAGGGACACTGCCATTCACAACTAACCTGCTACATTACTAACAATGAATGTAACTATAGCTGAAAAAAAATAGTACAATAACGATAGAAACAATTCATCCCTGAACACCATGCAGTTCACGTAGGCTTTATGATGCAGTTGCATGATGTCTAAAGTCTTGAACAGCGATATTCTACTCCTCTCTACAAGAAACTGTCAAAGACAGCTTCAGGACCCACTGCATGGAATCTCTCAGTCAACATAGAAAAAGATCAAGTAAAATAACTTGGTAGTTAAACAGCCATTATTGCCCTACAGTTTTCTCTCAGACGGTGCTTTGCTGTCAGTTTCTGCAGCTTCTCATGTAGCGTACACACACAATTCTCTCTCTCTCTCATGAGAATTTCAATATCATCTGCAACCTTGTTTCAAGTGATTAAACTGTTAAATGCATTAAATAGCCTACAGCATCTTCACTTTAATAATCAGTGTTTATCACAGGAACAGACAGCTGCCGCTGACGTATTGGGCCTCACAGTAACGTTAGTAGTCGTGAGTTGTACAGCCAGAGAAGGAGAAAATGGACCGGTGGGTTAACGTTACACTAAAAGCTAATCAGCCTTCACCTCAACGTGCTTCCCTGCAATAAAACTGGACTGAATTGAGTTTATTAGGTTTTTACTCTCTCACTCACACACACTGACTATTTCCATATTGATATTAGCGAGTGATTAACAGGCTCGTCTGGAGGGACTGCGAGCGAGCAGAGCTGCTGCTTATGTTTTATAACGTTAACGGGCTCACAGTAATGTTACTAGTAGTTGTGAGTTGTAGAGGACTGGGATGTTTATTACAATTTCGGGAGAGTCTGCTACCTTAGCTTACCTTCGGAACCAAGCCCCCAGGAACAGCGCCGGGTTATGAATCCAGTTTTACGTGGAGGCTAAACTTCCTCTGCTCTCGGCTGTATGTGTGAGCACTGTGCATGCACAGCTTTCACTACTGATTGGCTGTTACCCCCTGTAACCAATCAGATGGTGCTGTGGGTGGGACAATGCTGGAGACAGAGTAGGGGCAGCAGACAGAGAGGGTCGGCTGCATCACAGCCAAAATAACCCAGTTTTAAATTGATCTCTTATCAGCCGTTGGATTAAAAAAAAAAAAAAAATGCCGATATGCGTCAAAATGCAGGATATCGGTAATCCGATAATCGCCCTGACCGATAATTGGTCGATCCCTATACCTGTCTAATTAGACCAGTGGTCTCAAACTGATCCAGTAAAGGGCCGCTGTGGCTGCAGGTTTTCATTCCAACCAAGCAAGAACACACCTGACTTGACTTAATCAATTAACTGAGTTGACTTTACACAGTTGATTTGTTGGATCAGTTGGATCAGGTGTGTTCTTGCTTGGTTGG
>JARJLU010011189.1:0-34855 GCA_030272975.1 Sparidentex hasta
TGTATATTGGATGTGTTTTTAGCAGTTTTAAATAAAAACACATCAACCAGATTTGGTGTTATGTGTGTCTGAAATGGGGGTCACATGAAAGAATGGAAGCATTTTGCCTTATTTTATTTTAGACTAATTATATTAATTTGAGTTGAAGAAATGTAAATCAGTTTAGGTCAACTTATGTAATTATTTTATTTTAGACTAATTATATTAATTTGAGTTGAAGAAATGTAAATCAGTTTAGGTCAACTAATGTAATTATTTTATTTTGACTGTATTTAATAAAATTGAGTTTGACCAACTCAATTTTATCATGTTACATGGAGACACTTAAATTGAGTTGGGGCTACATTAATTTAATGGGTGGAAAACCTGCCCAAAATTTATTTGTGTTCATCCAATGAGTCATTTTTTTGAGTGCATGCTGCTGTCGATGCATGCTGCTGCCGGGCTTGTCCACGCAACACCCTCCGTTTAAGTTTTTCTTGTGATTTGGTGGGCTGCTCCTCCAGTCGGTATTAAAGAATGTCTGAAAAGGCTGAAAAGCTGAATGCAATATATTATTAGTGTTGGAATAAGCAGTACAATGTCCAACATAACATTAGCAGAGGCAATGCATGCTAAACAGCATGATAGCTTTACATACTGACTGTTTACCACAGTAAATAATTCGACCATTAAACTCTGTTAACAATAAGCATGGTCACAATCACAACAAACAGAATGAGTTGCAATATTTCCATTAAAAACAAAATATTAATCATTAAGTCCCCACAATCCAAATGTAGCTGCAGTGCTAGCAAATAGCGGCTAACTACAACTGGGACACAGGCTACTGAACTAACTCAAACTCACACATTTCCATGTAAAATAACAAACTGCAATAGTGATCAAATTATCCATAACTACAAGCAGAAACCACTTACATTTCCTCAAGAACGCACACGCAATTAGGGAAACACACAGAAAGTCCATTCAGCTTCACACAGTCTGCTCACTGACTGGTCTGATTGGGCACGTCCTGATTGTCCTTCACTGCTAGTTGTCTTTGCACCAGTAGAGGGTGCTGTTGGACCTTGACATGTAGACCTGTCTCACAGTTTCTGTGGCTGCACATATGCTGGAGCAGTAACAGAGGCAGTGTAGAAAATGTCCCCATAAGAATGAAGAGGAAAACACCTCCCAAACTCCTGCCATTTTTGAAAAAAATGTAATGGTTATCGCCAAAATATTTGTATATTGAGTCACGGGAGACATTGCTGAACTCTGTGATGTCTTTTTTTTTATTTCTTTAGAGTGAAAAATTAGGACACCAGAGCGAAAGACAAAACAGGTACACTCTGCTCTCCTCCAGAAATTTAGGCTCCAGAAATTTAGGCTCAAAATTAGTAAGTCCTACATCTGAAATGTGGGATCCAAATCAAGCTGAAGAGAATTTTTTTCTCCAGTTCTTCTGGCTGTTCTCCACTCTAGCGATGATGTCATGCACTCTAGTTCAGGCAATACACACCCATTATAACATCAGAAGATGGCCTAAAAATCTTTAAAAGTAAAACTGTGATGATTTCAAAACCGTAAAAGATTTTAAAACTGAATACATGCCCTACAGTTCAAGGTCTTCTGACTCTTTAAGAGGTGGAATGGTGTCTGTAGCTCAAAGCATGAGCGACGAGGAGAGGTTGAAAATCGATGAGTTTTGAAGAGGATTTGAAGATTTCCCCATTTACTTTCCATTCACAATAATTAAACTGAGACTAGACTCACGCAATATGCACCCATTAGAAAATTAGAAGACGGCCTAAAAATCCTTAAAACTAAAACTGTGATGATTTCAAAACCATACAAGATTTTTAAAAACTGAATATATGCTCAGAATTTCAAAGTCTTCGGACTCTTGAAAAGTTGGAATGGTGTATGTAGCTCAAAGCATGAGGGACGAGGAGAGGTTGAAAATCGATGAGTTTTGAAGAGGATTTGAAGATTTCCCCACTTACTTTCCATTCACAATACTCAGACTGCAACCAGAGCACCACCTATTGGACGATTTGAACCAAATTTTACACAGACCATCAGTAGGCCATACCACACAATCATGAACATTTATGTGATAATCGGACAGTGTTTTGTATAGATACTCAAGATTGTCTGTTTTTAACGCAATGTGCAAGAAATTGTTTTATATTTTGGGTGTTTCACGGACAATCAGAATTCTTTTGATACATTTTTGTCAGGAGGGTCCACACATGCTACATGCCATGGTGTTGATACATCATTATGACAGTCTTAGGTTAAAAGTGGGTACGATTCTGGCACTGCAAGAGAGGTGATATTGCTAATTCCAACATGCTTTTCATTTATTTGGCAAAGAAAGTTATCTTCATGCTAAGAACAAGTAATTCACTGTCACTAATGTAATGTAGTGGGCAGTCACAGTCAGGAAACTTTCAGTAGCCCTGGAGGAGAGCTGGTAAATACAGTTCCTTTTAAGGATTTGAGTCATTATGAGTCACTCACTAAACTGAACCGGGTTGTGCGAGTCACTTGAGTCAGTATTGCTAATCACCATGGAAACTCAGTCCTAGCCCATTGTCTTTTAACCACTAACGTAGTAAAAAACACAATGCAATAAAACATTATATACATGATTGGAAAAATAAAAGAGATACCAAAATAAAATAAAACCTCAGAGTACTGAGGTAGGAACAGTGTAAATGGATAAAGATCGCAAATAGAGATAATAATAGCCTACTTACAATATTCTACTTAATATTTATATATAATATCTATATATGAATAATTTTATTTTGCAAAAATTGATCGACCTAATTTCATTTCATTATGCTACATTTATACACCAAACCTACAGTACCCTCTGGCTACCTGCAGAATGTTGTGTAACATTATGTTATTTCAGAAGTGGAAGAATGGCTTCTGTTGTACAATGACATATATACAGCGTGGATAAGCTGTTGCCCACTCTGGACCTAGAGATGTTAAAACTGTAATTTCTCGCGCAACCAGAGGTATTTCCCCCATCCCCATCCTAGAGCCATATTGGACCTTTGAGAGACTCCGGCAGCCCACATTAAACTGAGGCGTCCCATTAGGGGCATTCATTGACTTTTGGAGCATCAGGAGATAATCCTCAGCCGCAGGAACAGAGACCGATTGCCTTATCCACTCTGGTAGCGGGGTCAATGGGAAAACTAAGTTAAACAACATCTGCTCACCACTATCAAAAGTAGATTCTCAAGCACAGAGAGAGAGAGCATCAGATTGATCAATATTCTCCTCCTGGGAAGATATTAACAGGGGAGGATCCCATGGAGAGTCCAGGAAAAAAAAAAACCTCTTGCCATCCACAGAGGTAAAGAGAAAACTCAGCAGGGCAATATAATCCGCACTTAACAAAAAAATACCTGAAATCAAATGTATCTAAAATACAGGGTTATATGCTTCTGTTTTTTAAGTTTCAGAAGGACTTTTTTTTCACTGTGCACAACTCAGTTAAAGGGAAAAATGGGGAAAAAAGCAATTCAAGTCTAGGAGCAGTTAAGCAAAATTCACCTCACCCAATCAGTGTGCGCAAACTCATGGGGAACAGTGAACTGCGAACAGCAAGTACACAGGGAGAATAGGGAGAGAGATGATGTTGTAGTCAAATTAAACTTACCCCATAATACACTGAGCAGAAAAACAATTTGAACCAAGCCAGGTGAAACAAACAGCACTTACCCAAACTGCGGGCTACGTTAATTGCATTGGACCAGGTGCAACTCTGTCTCTAAAACAAAAAACAAGGTTAATACAAACAGTGCAACCCTCTGTTACATAGAAGCACAGAAGGGGACAAAACCACATACAATCCTTAGGGACACAAGGCACCTACACCACCCTGATGGACTGTTTCTAGTGGAGTCCCAAACAAACACAACTTACTGTCTTGGATGAGGCAAAGACCAGGTGTACCTACCTGGATGCCTTATGGGCAGTTGGGACAAAAAAATTGAGTGAGGTCATAACAGATCAGCATTTGCTTTACAATCAGATCAAATCAAACAAAACAAAAAGTGAAAAGCATGGTGTTACTGAGGGTCAGAAGACATCAGCATTTTAGAAAACACAGCAACATTTCAGAACCACAATATTTCACATAATGCTACATTTTACAGAACACAGAATTTCAGAAAACGTAGCATTTGAAAGAACTGATATTTCATAAAACACAACCAGTTTTCACAGTACCCAACAACACATTTCACAGAATGCATACACATTTTTCTTAATACACATTTCAGAAAATGCAGCATTTCACAAAATTAACAATGAACAATTATTGATGCAGCTACAGAATATATTCATAGTTATTGCTATGGTGGCGAGACTGACTCATCGCAACTTCTCACATTATTTCTCTAGCCTGCTCCTCCCTCCACCCATCTATGATTTTTTTATACCATCCCCCACATCTTATCTTTCCCACCTGACTCAGCCCTGCTGCTCTCTCCAGCCTACTTTCCATACAGCCTCTCTGTGTAATCTCATTATCAATTTAGCAGTGGAAAAGGAACTTATTTAATGTGTTTGAGGACCAACTCACAAGAGGCTTAAAAACTTTCTCTGGGGGTTCAGGGTGCTGCCTGTTTTTTGCATTGTTTCACTAAACAATTTTGAACCAAAGTCTAAGTCTGTTGGAATCCCATCACGTTCCAATCTGATGCCTCTGTGGCTGCTAGCAGTAAGTCATAACAGGAAAACAGCTGAAGTAAGAAATGTGAATATGATATAACATGTTATCATTAGTCAGGTCAGAAATCATGCCAAGGACTCCCATTATGCCACTTTCTACTCTCCTCAGAGGTTCAGTTTTCATTTCACAATAGGTGAATAAAACCTTCTTCTATGCAAGCAATTCATCCGTGTCAAAAGACAGTGTGACAACAAGTTGAACTAAAAGTTTCATTAAAGTGGAGTGTTTGTTGATAGTTAGGAGGTTAATAGGTGAAAGGTCTTCTTGTTTTCAAACATGACCATTAGGATCCAGTCTCAACCGGATCTGCAGCAAAGCAGATCACTGCAGAGAAGCCATGACTAAGGGGATTTGAAGTAGAGGCACTGCAAGGATATCTTATTCATCTGCTTTCAAACTGAAAGCTTAATTGGCCCATCTTTCAGATAGGCATTTGTGAATTCAACCTGTTGATACAGCTGGTGGGAATGAGAACTATTTAGTCAGTTAGTTACGTTTTAGCAAGAACATTTCATCAAATCCACTGAGGGATACAGTCAGGTGATAGATGGGTTTGGTGGATTGTAGCAGACAGCTTGCCAGAATAAAATGTTGGCAGTTAAGATTTCTGCAGACCACTGATACCTTTGAATTTGTACATGCAATAGGCTGTGTACCATATTGACATGTCTCATATTACATGTTTATGACCTAACTTTTATATCTGGAAGGTAGAGGGGATGGAGGTGGAGTTCCAGGTGAGAAGGCTGCCAACCTAGTGACTGCAGTTCAAGACTGCATTTTTGTGTCATGGTTCAGTGTCTTGTTGTTGTGTTCTGATTTATTTTTGATATTTTGCATTCATGTGTCTCTTCTTCGGCTTTTTTTCTGTTGATTTGTCCTTTGCTTTTGTTGGTACTTTTAGCCTTTAGCTGCTATGTTGTTTTTGTCCCAGTGACTCATTATGGTTTCCTTGTTCTCTTCTTGAGCTGCTTCTTCTTCTTCTTCTTCTTCTCTACTTCAGCTTTGTTATATACTTTGTGTTTGTTTCCCCCTATCCTGTGTGTGTGTGTGTGTGTGTGTGTGTGTGTGTGTGTGTGTGTGTGTGTGTGTGTGTGTGTGTGTGTGTGTGTGTGTGTGTGTGTGTGTGTGTGTGCTTTTTGGCCCACATTTATTTCTCCTTTAAAGCATAACAATTTGCAGTTGCACTAGATACTTTTAAAGGAGGAGACATAGTATGGTCTTAGGTTTCCATGCTTTTCAGCCCCAAAACACATCAGTTTTCAAATATTATCCAGTGCTGCAGCGCTGAATATACCCCCTCTGTCTGAAAAGTTTTGTTTTAGCTCCTGGCTCTTATTCAGTAGAATCTCCCAGGAAGTGATATCCTTTTACACAGCAGAGGAACAACTAGAGCAACGTAGTGGTCAGAGAAAATCAGTATAAGAAGACACCACAATGTTGGACAGATAATCTGAATCTTTTGTCTTTCAAGAACAGGGCATGATGTCAAATCTCCTTTTGTGAATGGTCCGTTAGACAATGATGTCTTATTTATCACTATGGTAATGTTAAATTACACTAACCCTAACCCTTACTTCTGTGTTCCAGGACATGGATAGATGTAATGATCTGAATCAACCATCTTGTCTGTTATTAATTACATTTAATAAAAGAAGCCTGCTATTTGTATCAAAAGATCTCTATTACATTACCGCCACTACCATTTCTTGTCATTCTGGATTTTACACATCCTCTTATCAGATGGATTAAGTTACCAGTTTTAATATTGAAAATGTATAAAGTCTGATTGCCTTATAAGATCTACTGTTTTTAATAATGAAGACAATGGTCTGTTTTAGCCAGTCAATTTTAGAATGTGACTTGTTCCACTTTCACTAAATAAACACCAGAGGGCACTCCTGCTAAAGCTTTGAAAATGGATTAACCAAGTTTTGAGTAGTGCACCTTATCCCTTGGGTTCATCTCGTGGAAATAGGTCCGCTATTGATCATTCTGTGTCTTTTCCATAAATACACTCATGTATGTTCGCGAATATGCACATGCCATTTTTCTCACAAAACACATTATCAGACAAAATACTACATTCATCCTCTAAGCTCCCAATTTCTGGCCTTACTAGCAGGTCAAGAAATTTTATAATTATCCAATTCCAATATTCTTGTATAACTGGACAAGTTATTTAATGCAAAATTTTGCTTATCTAGTTTGAAATCTCATAGGGAAGTTCTGCTTTTATTTTAAATTCAGTCTGGCGTTACTTTCCTGCTAAAAACATACAAATTGCAGATGCTACGTTTCTGCTAATTGACACCAGTGACATATTGAAAGTATATGAATGCAGCTCCATTTGTTCAAACAGTGGCTTAGTTCACAGTGCATCTTACATTTCATTAGGAAGCGGACAAAAGTGTTGATATTTTTTTAATCTATAAAATGATCCTTTTTTTTTTTCTTAAATTGGAAGGTGTATGTACATATATGTTTGTTACAAAACCAAGAATCAAAAATCTGATTTCCAAAATATTCACATGATCTGAGATGAAAAAGAAATGTGTACATTTTAGGTAAAGAAAAATATTCAGGGTTGCTGAATTACTCCTTAGTTCTTAAAAGGCATTTGGCCTGAGTAAGACAGGCTGAACATTTGATGTCAGGTTGGTACATTTTATTGACAGAATACTACAGTACATCTTTTGACAGGGGGGGTTCTGAAAATTCCTGAATTACAAAAACTTTTATATTCTCAATTTAGAAAAAAAAAAAAAAAAGACTTTTACAGTAGGCAACACATATACATCTTTGTTTTCTATTATATGTATTCTTATAGTACTAGGTTGATGACCAGGAAAAGCTAAAGTATGTAGGAGTTAACTTAAAACATATATAGTTTTCCAGATTTTTATGTAGAACTGCAGATTGCTACTAAAATAAAACTTTGACTAACAGACATGTTATGTGCATTGTTACTGGAAGCGGTACAGTGCACATTTGTAGAAGTGAAATTACTTATTTGTTATTACAGGGTGAGAACAGTATCAAAAAAAAAAAAAATTACTGTTGGGAACCAGTATCAAATGCCACTCACTGAAAACAGTATCAGTATCTGTTACACCCCCCCGCCCCCCTCCCCACCAAGCAGGACAGTGTGCCCTGACACACCATAAACATTGCTCAGGAACAGCGTAAGGAACACAATAAAGGGCCCAAGGCGTTAACTGGGCCTCCAGATTCCCACAGAGCATCTGACAGAGCATCTGTAAGATTTGCTGGAGCAGGTCTGATCCATGGAGGTCCCACCCTGCAACACAGGATCCACTATAAAACGCCCTGGTGCCAGACACCACGGGACACCCTCAGAAGTCTTAAGTCCATGTATGCCTGATTGGTGTATACTGTACATTATGTTAAACTCATACTGGATGCTTGACCAAGGTTATATGTGGACTGTGTATATATACAGAAATATTGTATTATTGTCTAACATTTGATACGTCATTGTGACAGACTTAGGTTAAAAGTAAGTAAGATTCTGGCACTGCACGAGAGGTGATATTGCTAGTTCCAACATTTTTTTATTGCATGCATTTATTTGGCAAAGTTATCGTTTACAAATGCTAAGAACACGTAGTTATTCACTGTCACTAATGTAATGTAGTGGGCAGTCACAGTCAGGAAACTTTCAGTAGCCCTGGAGGAGAGCTGGTAAATGCAGCTCCTTTTAAGGATTTGAGTCATTATGAGTCACTCACTAAACTGAACCGGGTTATGACTTGAGTCACTTGAGTCAGTATTGCTAATCACCATGGAAACTCAGTCCTAGCCCATTGTCTCTTAACCAATAACGTGGTAAAAACACAATGCAATAAAACATTATATACATGATTGGAAAAATAAAAGAGATACTAAAATAAAATAAAACAAATAAAAAATAGAGTACTGAGGTGGGAACAGTGTAAATGGATAAAGATCGCAAATAGAGATAATAATAGCCTACTTACAATATACTACTTAATATTTATATATACATTATTTTATATTGCAAAATAATGATGCTACATTTATACACCAAGCCTACAGTAGCCTCTGGCTACCTGCGTTGTGTAACATTATGTTATTTCAGAAGTGGAAGAATGGCTTCTGTTGTACAATGACAGGTATGTGCTTTTCACGCTGACTGGAGGAAGTCTAACCCAGAGAGTCGCTCGTCTGCTATTCATTCAGAACGTAGCCGGCTATACCTCCTCTGACCCGAGTCGCGAGCGCTTCTGGCATCGTGGCTCGCGAGCTAGTGCTATGACGAGTCAGCTCTTCTTCTTGTTTACTGACGGTTGGCATCCAGCTCAGTGCTGTCACCTGGTGCTCTGGAGTGTACACGCTTCGCCTCCTTGGTAAATGAGAAAAAGAAGTTGCGCATGCCTATGAACCGAGCGGTACACACGCGCCCCGAACCGTGACAAGCGTACCGACGGATTTTTTTGATGAACCATTCCACCCCTAGTTTGTACATATTCTCTCCCAACAGTGTGGCTGATTGTGATTGGACCATAGCAACGTATCTGCATATTCCTTCACAGATAGGAACAATTTGTGTTAAAACCAGATTGTGATATTCAGCACTGACCCATGTGCTATGATGGTGTCATCTATAGTTTCAGTGGCTTGGTAGAGGTGCATGAAGAGAGCACTTAACAATGCTGGAGGGGGGGGGGCACAAAACTGATGTTGGATAAGAGCACAAACCAGAGGAAGTGGCATTTCAGTACTGTTCTTAGTGTTGATTGTAAAATTTATAATGCATTTTCTGTTAGACTGATGACATAATATTATCAGTATCAGTATTAGTAATAGGATCCATATGGTCATGGGCATTCAGCATGGAGGCAGGCTGAGAACAGCCACAGTTAACAGCACAGGTTATGATCCCTGATGGTTCCAGTGGACACACATAACCAGGCCCTGCTCCAGGTGAGTATATTCCTAGCCGAGGATCCTCAGCCAAGCCACTCCAGTCTGGCCCATGATAGACAGCTCTGTGCATCCCCAAGTGAGTGTCTGCTGTCTGTATTGACTCCCCTCCAACGCATAATTCCATTAATCAGTTCAATTTCCCTGTGGGCAGTGGTTTATTTCCGTCATCAAATGCCTGATGAAATCTTTAGATGCTGCGTATTAGGGAACAATCCCCACAAATAGCTGATAGTGTTAACCAGTCACAAGCTGCGCTGAGGCATCGCTCAGTTCTAATTTGAAGGGGAGTGAGGTGATAATGCGATGTGTCATCCTTTTGTGGGCGTGCATTAATGGCGCCAGCCAAGATGGCAATTGATGGTAAATCAACTTTTTCCAGCGGGAAGGGAGCAGAGGAGGGTGGGGGACTTGGGTTGGAGGAGAGTGAAAAAAACATTGACTGGCAAACTGCAGAGCCACAGTGGCCTTTAATCCATTACTTCTACTGATGGGGAAGGTTTACTGCAGCTCAGCTGTAGATGGCATGTGCATCTCTCTCTCTCTCTCTCTCTCTCTCTCTCTCTCTCTCTCTCTCTCTCTCTCTCTCTCTCACTGAGCTGCTTCTTGTTACTATGAGAGGCTGATGTGTGGTATCAAGGATAAATGTCTTGATTAATTCCTGCCTTGTTCATTCATTGTTCGAAGCAGGAAGTTTGTAAATTCCTAAGAGGGCTGAATGAACAGGTTAAGGATGTACGATCTTGAAAAAGACTTTTTAAATTGTGTTTGTACCTCCAAAATCAAAAAGGAAGCTAATTTCTTCCTGGAAATGTTCAGTGTCAAACTGACACTGACAAACACTGGATGCTTGCTGAGCTAGTAATGCTCTATGATGGTTAACATGTAATCCAGTGACAGTGAACGCAACAGCTATGCATGGCAAGTAAGTGCATGTTTTAGGTATGCTCTATCCTCTATAGGCCATGAGCAATTGATCACCCATTGGTCTACTACACAGTCGTAGTGTTTTGTTACTGTTTATTAGAGTTCCACCTAATCCCCCTCCCTTCTCCACACTGACTGATGAATTTCTATCTTGCTCCACAGGATGCATTCAGGCACAGTATTGATTGTAAGTCTAAAGCAGCAAATGTAATCTTTGTTGTCAGATTTGCCCAAGCAAGATGAAATTTGGGGAAAAGTTGACATATTTGACCCACAGAACTAATTTGCAACATGCCTATTGTTTTTGGCCCATATTGCATGAACATCATCAATCAATCAATCAATCAATCAATCAATCAATCAATCAATTAATGACAACAGTAGTATAGAAGGGTGATAACTAGCCGGATGAATGGCAAATCAAACCTAGTCATTAACCATAGTATCCTTAACCACCTTACCTTTTTGGGGGGAATTTATCCATTTACATGTCAGGGCTGAACCTGAATGAGAACTGAATATCTTTATCTGGAGCTGACAAAGAGTGGAGATGTGCCTGGCTGTGTGAAACTAATGCAGTGGATGCCACATTCTGCTTGTGAGATACGTCTCTGCCACCACCATCATGAAGAGGAGAACTTATCTTTTCAAAAAGTAGAAAATGTTCCAGTTAAAGAAATGCCTAAACAAACCAAGAGGGACTAGTATTTCACAGGTGCAAAGATATTATTTCTTTCTATTACAATTTTTATATTATTATTATTATTATTATTATTATTATTATTATTATTATTATTATTATTATCATTATTAATATTATTATTATTATTACTCTATTATTAGGGTGCTATTCCGGAAGGGGCTGAACCCTTTTTAAATTTTGCCAGTTCATTAGGGTGTTAACACCGGAGGGGTAGAACCCTTCTGAAATTGTGCTGATTTATTGTTATTATTATTATTATTATTATTATTATTATTATTATTATTATTATTATTATTATTATTATTATTATTATTATCGGGGTTCTAACCCCGAAGGCATAGAACTCTTCTGAAATTGTGCCGGTTTATTATTATCTCACCGTAAGTCTGACATCATAAGTCCCTCACAGCATTAGTCTGAATAACTTGAAATTTGACACACAAGTCCAGCTCAATGTGCTCTACAAAAAAGCCTCTTGGACCATAAAAGTCCGCCTGACTAGATTTTTTGTTAATTTGCATAATGTGAAAAACCATAAAATGAATAGAACTTTTGAAAGATTGACTCTATCCACACCAAATTTGGTATACGGCTTCGGGGGATGAAAAGACAGACTAAGACTACTATAAATGAGCCAGATTGGTCAAAAAATGTGGCCACCACGGACCAATGTATTTTTGCAATGGACGGGGCTTACAAATGATTGGCCATGACTCCCACACCCTTTGCCCTATCATTACAGAACTTGTTGGGTAGTTTCATAACAGGACTGGGAATCTGCCTACCAAAGCATGTTGAGCTCAACCTATAGGGGGCACTATAAATGCTACACATGCATATCTCAAAGATCACTGGACGGAATTTCACCAAATTTGGTACACATGCTCTAGGGACAAGTATCAACTAATATCTTGAGTGTCATGTTGGTTTAAAGTGGGCGTGGCCTATTTGTCATTAACCATCATTGTTTGCATTTTATTAATTTATGGCAAGCTGGAAGCAACCAGAGACATGAAATTTGGTGTGTTGAATATAAATTACGTCTCAATGCGGCTCCAAAAATTTATCCCAATCTGTCAGATGGGGGTGCTATAATATAGGGTGTAAATTTCGAAAGGCTCTCCCCGCCAAGCCATAAGTGCTAGTGACTTGAAAATTTTCTGACACATCCTCCTGATAGTCCTTTACAAAAAAGCCTCCTTTACAAAAAAGCCATGAATGCCGCTATTACAGATTTTTTTTTTTTTTTTGCAGTAAAATTAATACAACTTTTGAAATATGCTATCAACAAGAAATTTGGTATATGGCATCAGGGGACCAAGCCAGTAATCTCTCTTATTAACTAGAACTGCAAGCAGTTGTGAACAGGGACCAAGCCCCACCATGCGACTTGGACCCCACGCAGAGCCCGCAGAAGTTTGCCCCTAAGGATGATGGCTCGTGGCAAAAGTGATGACACAGGCCGACGCCTGAGCCATGGTATTCACTGTAATGGGAAGTGCACTGGAAGTGCAAAAGGCTGAATGTGTGCCGATTTGGATTTGTTGTACTTAATCATGTCCACTTTGACCAATTGTTACTTAACTATATGGCTGGCCTCGGGAGTGACCCCACATCAGAACTGTTTCATTATGTTTTTATTACTGCAACAACAAATGACAGTGACAAGGTAAAATGCATTTATGATTAGTGTGTGGTGACTTAACAAAGGAAGAGTGCAGCAGAAGTGGACGAGGCCTATGTCAGAAAACCTAGCCCTATTGGAGAAATACATGAATATGATGTTTATGAATATGTTCTTTAAAGTGTAGTGCCTTTATTATCCATTATAGTGCCACCTATAGGCCAATTTGCACCAAATTGGGCACAGAGCTTTAAGGAACAATTGACTTAAGTTTGATGTTGAAAGCATGTAGTTTGACTGAAATATGAAACAATATGTGTTTTTTTTAGCTAGCAAAAAAGATTGTTTGGTTATAACTTGCAGATTCTTTGGAGTGCCACAATTCTTTTGACACCTTTTCATCAGACACATCTGGAGATTCTATGTGCAAAGTTTCAGGTAGATGGCGCTTAAATTGTAGGAGGAGGTTGAAAAAGTAGGTTTTGCATATGTGGCAATTTAGCTAATGAAATGTGCAGCATAAGTGGGCATATCCTATGTTAGAAAACCCAGCTCTCTTCAGGGAACATATGGATATAAGGTTTGTGAATGTGTTATTCAAAATATGGAAGTTACAGGCAAAAACGCAATTGCATCCATTATAGCGCCATCTTAGGAGTCTTGGAGTACATATGCAATTTTTGGTTCTATCTGTACCATATAAATTTCAAAGCTCTCAACATAATAGTTTGGCTGAAATTAATGTTTGTTGTTTATCTTGTAATAAGTCACGCCCACATTGACCAGTCATGACCACCTTCAAGATATGGTGTCAGAATTGGCCCTAGATCATACTGACCAAATTTCGTAAAAATCGGTGTAGCCATTCAAGAGATATAAACTTCCCATATTTTTAGCGCCCCCTAGTGGCCAAAATTATTTATATATTGAGTAACAGGAGACTCTGTGATGTCATTTTTTATTTCTGAAGAGTGAAAAATGACGGCGGCAGGGCGAGAGACGAAGCAACTACTGTCTGCTCTCCTCCAGGCTAAAAATTACATTGTGGATTATGGGGGAGCTGCTTAAGTGCTTGTCGCTCCAGGACTCCCACAGCAAAAACTGTAAGTTTTACATCTAATATAAGATGCTCACCTGAAAGCCAACATTTCCTACATTTATATATATTTCCTACATTTCTATGTATATATATTGTCTATGTGAGGTAAAAAATGTGGGATCCAAATCAAGCTGTAGAGAATTGTTTCTCCAGTTAGTCTAGATGCTCTCCACTCTAGCGATGATGTCACGCACTCTAGCTCACACCCATCATAAAATCAGAAGATGGCCTAAAAATCCTTAAAACTAAAACTGTGATGATTTCAAAACCGTTCAAGATTTTAAAAAGTTGAATACATACCCAATAGTTCAAGGTCTTCTGACTCTTTAAAAGGTGGAATGGTGTCTGTAGCTCAGAGTATGAAGCTCAAGAAGAGGCTGAAAGTAATGAGTTTTGAAGAGGATTTCAAGATTTTCCCGTTTACTTTCCATTCACACTAATTAGACTGCAACCAGAGCATTGGCCGATTTGCACTAAATTTTACACAAAGCGTCATCAGTCCTTGTAACACAATTTTGAAAATTTCCATGATAATCAGACAATATTTTCTGAAGATATGCAAGATTGTCTTCAACACAATATGCAGGAATTTGTTGTTTTATATTTTGCGCATTTTATGGACTATCGAAATTCTTTTGATAACATTTGTCAGGAGGGTCCACAGATGCTACATGCAAAGTTTGGTGCAAATGGGTCAAATCGTCTTGGAGGACTTTGAAAAAGTCGGCTTTTTATTTGTCGTGATTTTGCAAATGGAAAGTTCCCGGGAAAGTGGACGTGGGCATGAGGGAACATGTCGATATAACCTTTAACAGTGTGCAACATATTATGTGAGAATGATGGGCTAAAAATGCTTTTGCATTGAAAATAGCGCCACGTGCTGGTCATTTTTGGTGTGTAAGTCACAGGGGCCATCCTATAGCGCCTCTATAAATTTCATTTCCATAAGTGATATGGTGTGGGCACAGTGCGAAATATTAAATCAGACAGCCACCAGAGCACCACCTAGTGGCGGATCGGTAAACTCAGGAGGGCACTGACAATAATTAAACTAACTTTGATGCTAATCTGATGAACCGATGTGGAGATATAAAATACTTCAATTTAAAGAGTGCCACATTGTGGTCATTGCCTAAAACTTTGCACAGGGCCTCAGGGGTTCATGGGGAAGTAGCGACCTGAGATTCAAGTCATTAGACCACACCAATGTGGAGATATGAAACACTTCCTATTTGTAACGAAATCTGCAGGTAGTTGTTATTTAATAACTTGAGTATTATTTAGCCAATCAAAATTCTTTTAATAACTTTTTGTCAGGGGGGTCCACAGATGCTGTGTGCCAAGTTTCATGCAAATCGGTGCAATTGCCTGGGAGGAGTTTGAACATTTTTTGAATGTGCAACAAAGTATATGGGAGTTATGAGCCAAAATGCACTTCACTTGATTGTAGCACCACCTAGTGGTGGAAATTCAGGACGATAATAGATTATAACATTTTTCACCAGGTGTGACTTATATTCCAAGTTTGGTGAGTTTTGGGGTATATTCAGGCAGTGAAAAATGCAAAAACAATTAGCGAAAAAAATAATAAGAATCATTCAACTATAAGGTACAAGAAGAGGTTGAAAGTCAATGAGTTTTGAAGAGGATTTGAAGATTTTCCCATTTACTTTCTATTCACACTAAATAGACAGCAACCAGAGTGCCACCTTTTGGCCGATTTGCACCATAATTTACACAAACCCTCATCGGGCCATGGAACACAACTGACAAAAGTGTAGTGGTAATCAGAATGTATTAGGTGAAAATACGAAAGACTGTCTGTTTTGAACACAATGTGCAGGAATTTGTTGTTTTATATTTTGGGCATCTTTTGGGCTGTTAAAGGGTCCACAGAAGTTTGGTGCAAATCGCTCAAATTGCCTAGGAGTTCGAAAAAGGTACTTTTTTCAAATTATGTGATTTTGCGAATGGAAAGTTATGGCAAATGTAGGCGTGGCCCACACCACAGAATTCAGCTGAATTGAGGGAACATGCAGATATAACATTTAACAATGTGTGACATGTTATGTGGGAGTTATGGGCCAAAAACTTTTTTGTGTAGAAAATAGCGCCACTTGCTGGTCATTTTTGGTGTGTGCGTTACAGGGGCCATTCCATACCACCCCTATGAATTTAATTTCCATTAGTGTTATCGTGTGGGCACAGGGCCAAATATAAAAAAAAAAAAACCTGGCACCAGAGCGCCATCTAGTGTCAGATCACTAACCCCTTCATCAGCTATCCTCAGGAGGGCATTGAAAATAATTGTACCAAGTTTCATGTTAATCTGCCCAACCGATATTAAGATATAAAATACTTCAATTTAAACAGCGCCACCTTGTGGTCATCTCCCAAAATTTTGCACAGACCCTCAGGGGCTCATGGGGAAGTAGGAGCCAGAGTTTCATTCAGTTGTCATTCGGATGCACTGATGTGGAGATATACATGACTTCCTTTTTGGAACCATATCTGCAGGAAGTTGTTATTTACAGCTGCACAGATGCTGTGTGCCAAGTTTCGTGCAAATCGGCGAAATCGCTTGGGAGGAGTTTGAAAAAGTAGGTTTTTGACATGTCACAAATTTGCAAAAAAAAAAAAAAACAAACTAAAAAAATGTAGGCAGAAATGGGAGAAGCTCACCTGTTTCACTTCATGTCCCTGTTGGGCAATATCCAATTTCGCTAATAGGTGTCAGTATAGGCTTTTCAAGGCCAGTGACTGGTGCTGCAATCCTTGTAAACAAGAAAGAGGTAAGCTCAGTTGCGAAGCATAGGACAGTCAAGTTCACAGCATGGAGAGCCTGTACTCACACAAGACTGTCATTTGTTGTATTTGCAGGTGAGATAAGTGCACACATGCCCAGTTCACTTGTGTTAAGTTTGTCTGTAAGTTGTGGTGCCATGTTTATATATTTACAGCATTATGAATGTATGTTGAGTGGACTAGCTTAAGACTGAGAGCCTCATGTGTGCATAAACAAGGCTTAATGGCGTTGCGCCATAATGTCAGTGACCTCACTGTACTGTTTGATTGTTCTCATGCATATACATGGTGAGTTTTGAAATTTGTTAACCTGAAGCCACAGATTGAAGCAGTTATAAGATGTGTTGCACATACAATAAAGTGTTCAGTGTAACACGTAATGTTCAGCAGCTTATATGAGCAGTTTGTTTGGTACATGATAACACAGTGTTAAGTGGCCATTACAATATTAATTATGCCACAAATTATCCTGTAAGTAAGTCTAATAAGACTGTAATAAGGGTCTAACAGTGAAAAGACCTTCACTTTATTTTACAGTCACAAATTATGGTGTAAGTAAGTCTAATAAGACTGTAATAAGGGTCTAACAGTGAGAAGGTCTTCACTTTGTTTTACAGTACATTTCTGTTGTAATGTGTCACAAATTGTCCCATAAGTAAGTTTAATAAGATTGTAATAAGGGTCCAACAGTGAGAGGGTCTTCACTTTACAGTACATTATTGTTGTAATGTGCCACCAATTATCCTATAAGTAAGTTAAATAAGACTGTTATAAGGGTTTAACAGTGGGAAATAAAGATGCAATGTCCTGGAGGCTTCAGTAGCTGTCTAATGCTACTGGGGTTGGATAGTGACATGTCTTTAAACGGTGTGTTGAGGAAGCCACCTACAAACTCCACAGGACTCAAGAGAACATCCAGGTTACCAAGGACGTGCAACTGTTAGAAAGGCCATGCCCAATATAATATAGCAGTACATTCATCTAATTAATCTATAGACCGATGTTGGAAGCATTAAATGCATAGCTTGGTAGTGTATTAGGATCTCCGATTTGGTATGTTATTACAGTATACTTTGGTATGATAGTGTCTAAGGATAGTAGCCTATATTTTTGGTAACAAGATTTTATAGGTGGTTTTTGATTACAGCATAATTTGGGTAGGTTATAAGGTGTCTAACTACAGTATAAGTTTTCTTGTTCACTATCTAATAAAGATTACATTATTTCTAGTTGTCTAATTTGAGACAAAGTATGGCTTGTTACGTCTTATTAGCGTATTGTTTTTGTCTAATTTCATAGAAAGTATGGCTTTTTACATGTTATTTGTGTGTTGTTTTTGCCTAAATTGATACAGAGTATGGCTTGTTATGTCTTATTAACGTACTGGGGGGAAAAAAAGTGCGAATGAGTTAAGAGGAATCAGCATAGCAAATGAGGACCATCTAATAGGACTCTTTGCAGATGACATCATTATCTATCTCCAAAATCCTAATTTAACACTTCCTAAACTCATAACAACTTTAGAAAAGTATGGCCAAAAGTCAGGTTATAAATTGAACATAAGTAAGACGCAAATACTCCCTTTTAATATCACACCAAATAATGATATTAGGCTAAAATTTAAAGTGAAGTGGGTAGTAAAATCAATAAAGTGTTCAAGTGGGAGTGTTCATCTGTCAGAAACTTGATCAAATATATGAAATAAACTACAAAATAATACATGATAAGATACAGGAAGATATTCAGAAATGGTCCACACTTGGGTTAGACTTTAGTTCAAGGATCGAGGCAATGAAAATGAAGGTGCTTGCCAAGGCTGCTTTACCTTTTTTTTTTATCATTACCTGTCAGAATCCCAGATTCACAGTTTTCAATGTGGGACAAACAGTTATCAAGGTTTATCTGGGCTGGAGCATGACCAAGGGTAAGGTTTAAAACACTTCTAATTGACAAAGACCATCAAGGCCTTGCAATACCAAATCTAAGGGAATACTATTATGCTGCCCAGATAAGATGAGATACTTCATCTACTGAGTACCAAGCTAGGTTGAAACACATTGAATTAAATATGGTTAATTATCCTCAAACCAGGTTAGATGGGAAAGAACACACAGACCATAAGGGGGAAAATGTAATATTGGAGGATGCACTTAAATAGAAGGAGACAGTAAACTTCTAATTTGGCCTTCTCAAACATCGCAGTTTAGTCCTGGAGAAACTGACATCACATATGCAAGGTGGAGAGAAAAGGGGATTACAGCAATGTGCACACTCTTGGAGGGGAACATTTTCAAAACTTTTAAAAACTCAAAAGAGAATTTGATTTAGATAATGGTGACCTGTTTAGATACTTACAGCTAAGACAGAAATAAAAAGAGGAGTTTCAGCAGAAGGAAATGAAGTGATTGAAATGTTTACTAATGCATATAAATGTACACCTGTAAAGATTGTCTCTAGGTTGTATAAAGGTCTACAAAAAAAACTCATTATATGTAAAATGGTAATGGGAGCTAGAACTGAACATTAAACTGTCGGAGAGTGATTGGCATTTTATGTGTAGGACTCAACAAACTTCCACCAGCTCGAAAAAATGAAGGGATTTTGGATGGAAGAATTTAATTCACTTCTTCATCACACCACACATCAAAAATAAACAAATAGGTGAACAGCAGCAATGTTGAGGACAATGTGGGCAGATGAGTGCCAATCACATGCATGTTTTTTGGTCATGTGTAAAACTGCAGGTTTTCTGGGACAGAGTAGTCCAGATTCTTGAAGAGTTTTTTTCCTATAAGATACCTAGGGATCCCCACACACTGTACCTGGGCTTGATTCCAGAGGGTACTATTCAAAAGAAAGACGTTTATCTTTTCAAACTACTGATCTTGTCATGTAAAAAGGCCATGACAAGAAACTGGCTGAAAAGTGACCCCCCAAGTCCTGGACAGTGGCTATATATTGTTGAGGAGATTTACTCGATGGACGACTGACTTACTATCTCAGAATGAAAGCAGGGACCCTGGACAAACAGTGGCATAAATGGTAGTGATGTGTCGGTCACAAACGAAACGGCTCTTAGAGCCTGCTCTTTGAAGTCAACTATTGGAGGAGCTGGAGCCGCTTCGTTTATTTTTCTCTGTACTTTTTTTTTCTGTTCAACCTTCACGTGATTGGTCAGCTACATGATATGTGGTGGCGTGTATGTCTCCGCACTGAGCAGGAGGGGGAGGAGCAGGGCTTACAGACACAGCACACACAGACAGAGAAGAAATAGGAGGGAGGCAAATGTGAGCGGGAGAGAGAGAGAGAACAGCCACTACAGAGACAACACTCGAAAGGTGACAAAATGAGTGACGGCAGGAAATTAAGCAAAATTTGGATGTATTTCAATAATATTGATAATACCAAGGCAGAGTGTAGAGTATGCAAGGTGAAAATATCATATAGAGCAGGCCCTACAAATAACCTTCCATCAGTGCAGTTAGAAGAAAAGAAACAGGCAAGTGAACCTGCAACTGATGAGGGTGCCTTTTCATCTACTGCAACTGTTGCTGCTATGTCAGTGTCTACAGCCAGTGCACCACCACAACCACCTGACCTCTAGCCCAGAGCTCGATGAGGCAATTTGTTCAAAAGGCTATGACCTCAGTAAGACAGAACACAATTGATGAAGAATGGCTAAACTGGTTGCACTTGATTTCCAACCATTTTCAATCATGGATGACAAAGGATTCAAAAGCTTTACACATGCCCTCAATCTAATGTATGCAATCCCAAGCAGGAAAATTCTCTCCCAAAAAATTATCCCAAGCCTATATGACAAAGAACATGCTTCACCTGACTACTGACTGCTGGACATCCCAAACCACCACATCCTACATGTCAGTTACATGCCACTTTGTTGAAAATTACAAAATGGTGTCCTGTTTTCTTGATTGTTTTGAGTTCAGTGACAGACACACTTCTGAGAATTTTGCAGAGGAGCTGCTCAAAGTGGCAAAAGAGTGGGACGTGGAAAACAAAGTGGTTTGCTGTGTTAGTGACAATGCAGTCAACACAATAAAAGCAATTAAAATCCTGAAATATACCCATCATGTCTTCCACACGCAATTAACCTGATAGTAAGAGATGCTCTGAAGGTGATGTAGCCGACTGTGGACAAAGTGAAGGCGATGGTGGAATTCTTCTACAGGAGCCAAGAGGAATGGGAGGTACTGCAGGAGGCATGCACTGTTGTGGAGCCATTTGAGCAGGTCAAAGTGGAGATCAGTGCAGACAGGTACAGTGTACAAATATTATCACATTATTATTATTATTATTGTAATTATTCAATAATTATGATATTTCTTTTATTAGTTATTGTCGTTGTATTATCGGTATTAAAATCAGATCAGTTCTAAATCTAGATCAGATGTGACAAATAATATATACTGCTAAATAAAACAAAGCACAATTTTAGCTATGATACAGCCTCCAAAATGCTGATCCTGTGCAAGGGTCTGCAGAGAGTGACAGCTGAGCACCAGACCAGAGTAACCAAGTAGACCAAGTATTCTCTCAGAAACCAGCATGTTTGACCCACGATATTCAAAAAGCTGGCCTTTAATGACAACAGAGATCTTCAGAGAATATCTGCAGCAGCAGCAAGATACAGCCAGCCAACTCCACTGCCAGGGGGCCAAGAGGGAGAAGACGCAACAGTGGATGAACAAGAGGAGCCACAAGCATCTGCTGTTTGGAGGTGCTTTGAAGAACGAGAACTGAACTGAAGACACAACAAGAAGGAATCCCTCTGCAGATGCAATACTGGAAGTGAGGTCTTATCTTGAGAAGCCTCTTTTCCAGAGAAGTGCAGACAAAATGATACACCTTACACAATACTTCATTTCTGAATCTTAAACATTATTTTACCATTTAATTGAATACAACTTAAATATGGTTACGGGATCATTTTGTCTACTACAAAACATTTTTCTATTTCACTGGCAGATATCATCCATGCTTTTGCATCCTGACATAAATGCAATCAAAATGGCAGTTAATTTGTCACATTCAGCTGTAACTAAGCTAGCTGTAGCAGATACACTAAAATTCTGAGTTCTTCAGACTTAACATTATCGAGAGCCATTTTCGGTCTCACTGCACATCTGACACAGCATCTAATTTGTTTGAGAGACTGTAACCTACATTCTGCTAAATTCTACTGAATGACAATCCTAAAGATGGTTTATTGTGCATTGCAAACGCCAAAATATGTGTTCTCATATGACACTAACTTTGCTAAATGCCTGGCTAAGACTATCACACGCTACACAGTAATAAATGTGAAGACTGCTGACTGTACCTGAGAAAGTATTGACCACTGTCACATCAAAATAAACCATAAACTACTGCTCAGTATCTAACAGCTAACAGCTAACAGCTAGCTAGCGTCAGTTACTTGTAAAATATATAGAGTAAAATCTCAATTTAGCTTGCACCTAAGTTGTGCTAAGTGCAATAATGTGCAATAATGTCAGCTAGTTTGAGGTGTATGCTGGGCTAACCATCACATTACCAGCACATTTCCTGTATTAAAGAATGATTTAACATGGACTTACCTGCAAGTGATTCTCGGGCATCATCTCACAGTTTCTTCTTCTTTCTTTTATCTGCCCCTGACTCCTGCTGTCTTTTCGGGGCCATTTCCAAAAAAGTTGACAGCCTGCTGTCAAACTGCATCAGGTTCAATCCAACAGACCACTGAGATAGGGAGGGCACCCACCCAAGCTTGGGAAGTTGAGTGTGTTGGGAGGGGCACCATTGTTAGTTTTTTGAGCAGTTAAATATAGCTTTTGTTCTGCTTGTTTTGGGATATACATGCCTTAAAAGTGTCTAATATTTCTATACTGAAATAATATCGACATTATAGTTATTACGACTATCATGAGTTTTCATTAGGCTATTTTTGGTGCCCCTCCAGCACTTTGTGCTCTACGAACAGCGCGTGATGCACATGGTGGGAGCAGTGGCGCTGGATAGAGAACAACAGAATACAAGCATTATCGAGACACGTACCTGATGGCAAACACACAGAAAAGCACACAGCAGAAAAACATGTTAAGCACAAACAACAAAACATTTTACATGACATGATAGAGGCCCCCTACCTTATTGCTGTCAGTTTTGAGGCCTTTTGTCATGACTCCTGTTTGTTTTGTCCTTGTATCTGGTTTTTGGTTTTGATTCATGTCCTTTTTTCTATGTCTTGTTGTGTTCTGTGTTTTGGTTTTTCCTTGTCTCGTGTTTCATGTTCTGATTTTTTCCATTCCCTCATGTGTCCTTTAAGTTCTCCTGTGTTTTCCCCTCTGGCTCCCTCTGTCTGTTGTCTTGTTCCCTCCTGATCTGTTCCTCTGTGCTCCTCCCCATCGTTATCTCACCTGGCTTCCTTCCTCCTCTCTTTCCTCACCTGTTCCTCGTCATGTCATTAGTGTCTGTGTATTTAGTCTCTGTGTTCCCCTCACTCCTTGTCTGGTCATTGTATTCTGTCTGGTGTTTGCTGTTCTCTGTTTTCCATAGTGTTCCATGCTCCTGCCCTTGCTCTTGCCCATGCTCCTGCCCCGGTTTGGTATGTTTTGGTTCCAAGATTTTCATGTTTAAGTTGAACTTTGATTTTTTCTTTGTACTTTGTCTTGCTGTTCAGTTGCTACTTTGCCTGGTTGTTTCAGTTGTTACTTTGCCTTTTGTCCCATTTTGTCTGCCTTGGCTTTTTCTTGTTTTCGGCTTTTGCTTTATTAAAGCTCGCTTTTTGTTCCACTTTATCTTTGACTCCTGTTTGTTACTGCATTTGGGTCCACCTTCCCCTTCCATAGTTTTCCCTTTTTACCCCGACCTGACACCTTTAACTTCTTCAGTGATCATGCTGCTGCCGCTGCAGTTTGGAGATGCCTCATGAAAGTGCTCCACAGGAGCAGACTTGTTGCTCAAGGGACACTAGATTAGCTGAATGGTTGGTTCCCCAGATATACTAGGACAGGTCAAAATATGACCAGTCTAAACATCCTTGATCAATCCTGCTGTTGGTTGTTAACCTGATGACATGCTTCTGCATGACATGCATCCTGTCTCTTGTGAGGTTGCACTCTTGTCATCTTTTTGCCAGCCTTTAAAGCAATGGGCCATCCTTTGCTGTGCCTGAGAAGTGCCAGTTGCTTTCATTCTCTGCATGTAGAGAAATGAGCTTGCGGACATCGTTGTCTCCACAGTCTTCCTCACCATTTTTCTCAGCCAAATTATGCCTGCCTCCTGCTCCCAGCTGATTTTTAAATCCCCCAGTTGTGGTTTGCCCACTTAAAATGTAATCAGATCATCACACCCCTGGTTCCATACTGAAGGCATACACATTCACACAAATGTCAACTAGGTGGAACAATCTGTCCCCCTATTCCCCTTAGCTTTCACACTGAGAGAAGTGGAATATTGGTTCAAGATTCCCACCTTGAAAAGTCAGTTTGAATGGGGCTGCTATCTGCTAATGACTTTACTAGAGCCATCTGATGGAAATAGTGAAACACACCAAGAGCTCAGACTGGAAACATTTCCTCCAGAAGTCAAATGCAGATAGATAGATAGATAGATAGATAGATAGATAGATAGATAGATAGATAGATAGATAGATAGATAGATAGATAGATAGATAGATACTTTATTGATCCCGGAGGAAATGACGCTGCTCTTCAGCTTAGAAATATTAGCACTGTGTGATGTGCTGAAGAAATATTGGTACGAGAAAGGGCGAGGGATTCAAAGTGCTAGTTCACTGCCTCGAGGCCAAGTATGTATATTATGCCGTCAAGAGATTCTGTTCCTAAACATATGGAAAAGCACTTCAGACTACTGGACAGCTCTCACAAAGGAACGTTAACTTCACAACTAACTTAATCAGTGCTGACAGGGAGTCCAGTGTGCTCCTTTCTCCAGTGCTGTTGTTGCGGCAAAACCACATGTGGAAATAAGTTCAGCTGCGCAAGACTCATTGGGTCATTGGGTCAATGGAGCAGCGTTCCAGCGTTGTAACTCGAAAGTGGAATAAATGTAATGTAATATAGAGATGGTAGGGCATATCAGGGATTCAAAAACTCAATTTTTTGGCCATGTCGCTGTCTCGAGGACATGTCTCTGTCCTTTTGAAAGTATCGGCAAGTGTTTGTTGCTTCGGTATGTGCAGTATTGAATGTACCACTTTTGTTACACCACCCCCTGCGAGTGCGAAATGGTCGTATTGCAGATGTTACATGTTGCCGTTGGACTACTTTCTTTCTCCACACTACAAACATTTTATCTACAGGTTTGCCAGAGTAACGTTATGCACGCATTTGCGTTCTACTAAAAATTGTGCCCTAACGTAAAAAAAATAAAATAAAATTGGGCTTGGGTCCACGCTCAAAATTCAACCAATAGTGTCACTACAGTAGTAAATACTAAGCTGTTACTTTTCCTATTTGTTTTGAAATATTTTAGGTCTGATAAAAACTAATGAGAATAATTTATTCATGGTATATTTAATGAAAGTTTCCTTTTTTCTTTTAATGAGAATAATTTAAGCTGCAAGTAGCGATGAACGGGCCCTCGCATCAGGGTGCACGCATCAGGGCAGGCTACCGTCAGCTACCTTCCGATGAGGATGCTGTTCCTTTATAATTTGATGGCCCGCTTCCACTGGTATTAAACAATGTATGCTGAGGTCAGAAAAGCTGCGTGAACTGCTGCATGATTCCCCGGACAAAGACTGAGTCGATGGTCCGCTTCTGGAGCTGGCTGAAGAAAATGTCCACACAAGGCATAATGCAATGAATTAATTTAAGGAAGAAGCTGAAAGTATCATTGTCCAGTCACAAACCCTCCAGCTTCCCGCAGAGTAGTAGGCTCAAACTTCCCTGATGGTTACAAAACACTGGATGATGTCAGCTTTGTGCTCAAACACAGAGTTTACGGCATGGATATGGAAATTCCATCTTACTGTGCTTGCTCTTGGGAGTCTGTGTGCCACCACTTTATCAAGCACACTGGTTCTCTTACGAGATCTTGAAAAAAATCCAGCCGGGTCAGAGATGAACTGATTAACTAATGGGATGTGAGATGTCAACTGCTGCATGATAAAAGCTGCAGAAGGTGACAAGGAAGAAGATGAATAATTAAAAAGCTGAAAAGGCAGAAAAGCTGAAAAGTAAGAAGGCTGAAAAATGAGGACGCCAGAGCGAGTGACAAAACAGGTACTGTCTGCTCTCTAAAATTTAGGCTCAAACTTAACATTGCGGCTTATTGGGGAATTGCCGGAGTGCTTATTGCTCCGGGGCTTCAACAGCCGAAACTGTAATTCCTACATCTGAATTAAGACGATCAGCTGAAAGCCAATAAGATTTCCTACATTTCTATATATATATTGTCTATGTAAAGCAAAAGATGTGGATCCAAATCAAGCTGAAGAGAATTTTTTCTCCAGTTTTTCTAGCTGCTCTCTACTCTAGCGATGATGTCACGCACTCTAGCTCACGCAATACACACCCATTATAAAATCAGATGAGCTAAAAGTCAATTAAAACTGTGATGATTTCAAAACCGTAAAAGATTTTAAGAAGCTGAATACATGCCCAAAAGTTCAATGTCCTCTGACTCTTTTAAAGTTGGAATTGTGCCTCTAGCTCAAAGCATGAGGGACAAGGAGAGGTTGAAAGTCAATGAGTTTTGAAGAAGATTTGAAGATTTTCCACATTTAATTTCATTGACACTAATTAAACTGCCACCAGAACGCCACTTATTGGCCGATTTGCACCAAATTAAACACAATGTGCAGGAATTTCTTGTTTTATATTTTGGGCATCTTTTGGTTTATCAAAATTCTTTGAATAACTTTTTGTCAAATCGGTCAAATGGCCTAGTCGCGATTTTGAAAATGGAAATTTACCGCAAAAGTGGGTGGGGCATACACCACACAATTCAACTGAATTCAGGGAACATGTGGATATAAGCTTTAACAATGTGTGACATATGGAAATGAAATTCATAGAGGTGCTATATAATAGCACCTGTAGCGTTTCTGGCCCATAACTCCCACAAAATGGCCCTCATTTATCAATCTTGCGTGAAAACGGGTGCAGATCTAAGTGCAGAATTGGTCTTACGTCAGGACCCAAGTGTGATTTATGAAACATTCGTATCTGACCAATTCCAGCGTACGAATGATCGGGTCGTGATAAATGCGGCGGCTGAATTTGATCATATTTAACATGTTACGCCCCTAAATATTCCTGGTTTGGAGGCCTCGCCCACTGAGGTCAACCATGGAGACAAGAAATACTGGCAAGAAGATAAACTTTTCCGAGATGGAGATCTGCATCCCGGCAGTGCCAGCACATCACAGGCACTCCGTTCACTAATGCAATGTTGTGCAAAACTGAACAGGCGAAAATGATATTGCACACTGAGTAATAACATATAACATAACATAACATTGTCATGTTAGGCTGTTTAGCCTATCATATTTTATCTTACAAAAAAAGTGGCATCAGTAAAAACGTGGGCTTTTTTATTTTTTATTTTTTTTATTCGTTTTAAGACTCCATTTTGATCTGTTCTAAATATGTGACTGCTTATGCTTAATGACAGCTGAGGTTTGTTTAATAATTATTTTCAGACTCAGCAAGATTTTCTGTGTTGCACAGCAAATCCGAGCTCAGACCTGACGTGAGATCTGATCGTAGCTTCCGCTCACGTCCAAATTGATAAATGCCAAAGCTTGCATGGAAATGGTCGTACGCACGGTTTTCTGCTGTATGTTTATTTGATGAATGAGGGCCACTAAGTGTTATGGTGTAGGCACAGTGCCAGACATTAAATTATATGGCCGCCAGAGCACCACCTAGTGGTGGATCGGTAAGCCCTTCGTCAGCTGTCCTGAATTTGGATTTGTTGTACTAAATCATACCCACTTTGACCACTCGTTACTTAACTATATGGCTGGCCTCTGGAGTGACCCCACATCAGTACAGTTTCATTACATTTCTATTATTGCAACAAAAAATGAGAGTGACAAGAAAAAATGCATTTATGTTGATTAGTGTGTGGTGACTTAAGAAAGGAAAAGTGCAGCAGAAGTGGGTGGGGCCTATGTCAGAAAACCTAGCTCTATTCGTGAAATACATAAATATGATGTTTATGAATGTGTTCTTTAAAAGACGGACGTTAAAGGCAAAAATGCATTTACATCTGGTATGTACCACCTATAGGCCAATTTGCACCAAATTTGGCACAGAGCCTCTAGATGACTTCAGGAACAATTGACTTAAGTTTGATGTTGAAAGCATTTAGTTTGACCGAAATATGAAACAATATGTGCTTTTTAGCTAGCAAAAAAGATTGTTTGGTTATAACCAGCAGACTTTTTTGGAGTGCCACAATTCTTTTGATAACTTTTCATCAGACACATCTGGAGGATTCTATGTGCAAAGTTTCAGGCAGATGGCACTTAAATCGTAGGAGGAGGTCAAAAAAGTAGGTTTTGCACATGTGGCGATTTAGCGAACAAAATGTGCAGCAGAAGTGGACATGTCCTATGTCAGAAAACCCAGCTCTACTAAGGGAACAAATGGATGTAAGGTTTGTGAATGTGTTAGTTAAAATGTGGAAGTTAAAGGTAAAAAGAGGAGTTTGGCTGAAATTAATGTTATTTGTTTATCTTGTAATAAGCCACGCTCACATTGACCAGTTATGACCACCTTCAAGATATGGCCTCAGGATTGGCCCAACATCATACCGACCAAATTTAGTAAAAATCGGCCAAATTTGGCTCATCCCCTCCCAGTGTCATGGCAACCAAGGATCTCAAATTTGGTGTTAATAGCATTTAGTTTGACTGAGATATCAAAAAGTTTATATTCTTATAGCTAGCTACAGAAATTTGTTCGTTAATAATTTTTGCATTTTTTGACCGAGCAAAATTCTTTCAATAACTTTAGATCAGGTCCAGTTGAAGAGTATTTGTGCCAAGTTTCATGCAGATGGGAGAAAACCCCAAAGAGGAGTTAAAAATAAAAATACAAATCTTTACAATGACGATAGGGTCTCATACGCGTTCCCTCCGCCCCTCGGGCTTGGCCACCTAAATAAATAATCCTTAGAAAAACAATAGGGACCTCGCAGGTCGAGACCTGCTCGGGCCCTAATAATCATTCAAAAAACAACAGCGACCTCGCAGGTCAAGACCTGCCCAGCCCTTGGGATGAAACATCCGATTCCGATCAAGTCTGAAACCATGTGATTGGCCCCGATTTCCGATCACGTGATCGGAACCGGACATCCCTGCTCACTACCTTACTTTGCCTTTAAAACTACAAAAATTCTGTGAGGGCACAGTACCATATGATATGATATGATGTGATGTGATGCGATGTTATGTGATGTGATGTGATGTGATGTGATGTGATATGATATCAAGTGTCACACATCTCTTCTTTGTCATTAGAATTAGACTAGTCCAATCACAGAAAAATTGCACAACAAACTCTCAGAGCTCACAGAAAGTGGATCATAATATCTGCATTAATATATACACGAAGACCCACACTTCATACAGCTCCTTCCAGCCTTTGCAATGTCTACAATAGGTGTCTTTATAATAGCCAATTGTTTCTCCAAAACAACCAATGCACAAACCTCAGCCAATAAGGGAATCTGTGAGTAACCCTATGCACATTTCATCACACAGCAGCACTATGTGTTCCCACAGTATGCCACCACTGATAGACAGACTTCAGAAATGAAGAACAAAAGTAATATGGCAGGTCCTGCCCTTAATTTATACATACATTCTTCTGCATTTACACAGAGAGCAGGTGGGGGGTGTGGGCTGGGCTTTGCTGAGATTCTCCTCTTTGGCAGCTCTACAATGAGAAAGGCAACAGCTGTTCATTTGATGCCGCCTGCACCTTTGTTGACCCCATTTCCGTTTATGCGGTTGCTGGGATAGTGGAGAAATTAGTTGTATTACCCGCTCCCTACAGCGGCAGGTCTAGCTGTGATTCTGCCCAGATTCTGTCCATTACAGTGGCCCCTCTGTCTGATTAGCCTCAACACACTCACTAACATGCCAAATCACTGCTTCGCTCTGTGGACGCGTACTTCCACTCTCTGAAAAACAGATAGAGAAAACATGAAGTCCAAGGCAGATAAGCAGGAGTATAGATGACAAATGTGCTTCAAATTGCATGCAAAACCACGCTGTTTTGTGCCGAAATGTCTGGAACATGACAGATATTATTTGAAGTGCATTTGCAAGGATAATATGAAAGTAAACCAACATATAAGACATTGTCATTTGCCCATAGTATTTCAGAGCCATATATTTTATGGCTCAGGAAAATGTCAGGGATAAACTACTTTGCACGCAGAGATGTCATAATAATTGTTTTTGAACATATCATCTGTTAAAGAAAAACTAATAGAACTTTGTATGGGGGATAAATTGAGAGGTTAGAATCATAGCTATAGCTATGCTGATTCCTGTTTGGCTGGAGCACTTAACAACAGAGTGTTAGAGCTGCCTTGCAAATTTTTCAACAGATCAGTCAGTCCTGCCTCTTTTTAGTCTTTTTCTGATTTTGTGTAAGTTTAAATGTGGTGAATAATCATCTTTTTTCCAACTTGCTTAGTTTGTCTCCTCCTTTTGTTTCAAATGCAAATAATCCACAGTGCATATTTGAATGCTGGACCTATGCTTTCTTCATTATTCAACAGCATTACAGCAGTGTTTTTACGATTCTGTTGACATTAAACAATGCAGAAAAAGCTTTACTGATGTGTAGTCTAGGGCTGCACGATGAATTGGAATATCAGCAAAATCATAATATAGTCTAGTACAATATAAAATTTTCAGAAGCTGCAGTTTTTTAATTAAGGTAAGATTTTTGTTCAGACCCCAACAATTGTCACATCATCATGATTTTAATGAAAAAATTTAAATGAAAAAAAATTGTGATGTAAAAATGATCATTCCCATGAATATTGATTCAAATTGCAAACCCTTTTGTTTATATCCATTCATGGATACCACCCACCAAATAAAGAGTTTAGTCTTGGCCTGCACCAATTGTGAGGATATAACATTTGTTGTGAATTAATACTTTACAAATAAAACAGACTTGACTTGACTAAATATACCAGATTTTTTTCCATTAAACCTATGCATCACTCCCTGAGAAATAAACAAATATATAAGTGTCAGCCCTATATCGCAACATTAAAGTAAGTGAGAAAAAATAAAATCCTGTTATATGTCCCTTCATCCACAACCAAACCAATAGTTAATGAGGTCCATTCTGGGCCATGACTGATCCTCCAACCAAGCTTTATGGAAATCCGTTCATAAGTTTTTGTGATATCCTGCTGACAAACCAACTACCAAATGGACACAGGTGAAAACATAACCTCCTTATTGGAGTTATTCTGTCTCTTTTAATTTGTTGTGCAGCGTCAGTTGATTAATTGCTTTTTGTCATTTTAAAGGTTTTGAAACATCAGTCGTTTCATTATAATGGCCATACAAATAATGTTTATAGATCTACACAGTCTCGAGTCACTAAGTGTTATTAAGTTTAGTTGCAACTTTGCAAAAAACAATTGCTTAAAAAATGGTTCAGAAAGCATTTAATTGTTTGTCATTGTCATTGTCCCAACCGCTTATCCCTTTCCATGGGGTCACGGGGTGTTGCTGCTGGAGCCAATCCCAGCCTTGTCTCAGGGCGAGGGCAGGGTACTCCCTGGATGAGTCGCCAGTTCATCGCAGGGCCCTCACTAGTGAGCAATGTGGGGTTCAGTATCTCGCTCAAGGACACTTCGACATGCAGCCCAGCACTGCCCGGAGCTGGGATTTGAACCAGTGACCTTCTGATCACTAGTCGACCTGCTCTACCCGCTGAGCTACAGCCGCCCCCTTAATTGTTTGTTTAAAGTGAAATAAATTTTAAATGACGTTTAATTAGGCTAACTATTAAAGCCATTTACTAACTATGGTTATTATAACGCAAATTTGTTCTCTGTCTCCATGTCTGTCATCCTCAGTCAGATCACCCAAGTAGGTTTCATCATGCATATGCATGCATATATTTATGTATAATCTGTTATTATAGATTTGATTCTTATGGATTATATGCAGGGGATAACTTTATGTGTAATTGTTGTACATTATTTTTGACAATATAAACATAGACCCATGTTTACAACGAAGTTCTGATTATGTATTATATTTACTATCATTTAATATAGGAAATCTGTTTACCTGTAGGTACTGAAAGGTTCAGAGATTGGACTGGTTTCACTAAATACAGTAGCAACAACTTATACTGCCTATGATATTAGTGGCTGAAATAATCCACCAATAAGTACAGTGATTATTTTCCCATATAGTTCTTTAACCAGCACCAGTATGTTAATAGTAAGACATTGACATGTCACTTTATTATTATTATTATTATTATTATTATTATTATTATTATTATTATTATTATTATTATTAATAGTAGTAGTAGTAGTAGTACTGTTATTGTTACTATTATTGTTGTAATTAATTTGTCTATTTAGAGCAGTCTCTAGTGCAGATTCTGCCAAATTACTGGAACTGCAGCACATAGTGCACGATCTCCAACTCTGTCTGCCCCCCATCCATTTTTATTGACGTTACGCACAAGAGACATTTTAACTGAAATACCCTTTTTTAATATTCACTCTCAACACAACAGCGGCCTAAGTCAAATCGATTGTGGCTGAATTAAAAGTACCTGATGCAGGGTGTCTCTAATCCGCAGGGTCTTTTAAGAGTCACCTGGCCTGACAAATGGGCCCTTTTAAAGGAGTATAATATGTTCTTAAATTATTTTATTGATGGGAGGGGGACAGTCACACCAGGTACCCATACAAACTGACTTTACACGCTGTGAAAGGGTCAATTTGGCCTCCATTTTTTCCATTTCTTCGTTATCTGCATTTAGAGTCAAACTGAGAGGCTCAGTGTGAGCTGGGATGGGCTTGGAGTAGGTTTGGCAAATTTCAGAATTTGAGAGGTTCTTTCATTGTCCAAGGAATTTGCTAATAGTTTGTATTTGCTCAGTTCTGGACTGCTTAGGTCAGGTTCTAGTACTGAACTCCAGATTTTTTTTGTACATAAATATATAGATATTCATATTTACCTACAACTTTTGTTTCAGTGATTGCAATGTTGGCTCTTTTCTCTTTGCTGATCCCTTCAAGCTTAAAATGATCTTCATGGGGACTTTCAAATCAAGCTTTTTGAACCTGAAAAAGCTAAGTACTTTCACAGTGTTGCTTGAGTCCCTTAATTCTTCCCAGCAAAGAAAATCATTAGTCTGCCCTCTCTTGCAGATGGTTAACACATGACACAAAGCTTTTCAACCCTCCCCATGTATGTCTAACAAATCTGCTCCATAAGGAGCCTTATGCAGTGGCCACCAAGAATGGTGATTTATATTTCATAAGCCTGGCAATTTCCCCCTGAAAACAAATGATTAATGCTGAATCGAGCAAAAAAAAAGGTGTGTAACGCTTTTCAAATCAGCAGACTCTGTAAAAGGAAGACTGCTAATTACATTGCTGTTTGTATGACCTCTGCTTAAGTGCATGAAAGCCTCTTGCGAACGACAGGTGAAATTGGATTTTCAAGTAACATTTTAAAGGTCTATGTGGGCACTCTGCCTAATAAAGCCATTTGTAAATGACTCCTCTTTTAGACTCCATTAGGAAGTGGAGCAAGAAATATTTTGTTATAGGATTCAGAGTCAATAAGCATGTAATCAGGACATCCAGAGAATGTAACAACCAGTGAAGGGGATAATTAATGAGATTGCCTTATGAGCTGCTTAATTATTGACTTATGGCCTTGTCACTTGTCCCTCTAAGTGCTGCATTTGCTCCCTAGTTGCCATTATGCTCTGATTGACAGAGATGGCAACCATGGGAGAGAACCAAGACATCTGCGGGTATTAATTGGCTATTTACACATGGAAAGCAGGCTGAGAATTACTGTGAACAGTAATTAATATGTCTGGAGAGCAGAGGTCAGGTTTCTGTGAATGAGCTTTACAGTGTAAACATGATATGCAGTGGTCATTTATTTATATGAATCATGGGGCATTACATCAAACAGATATTTAGTTAGATATTATATTGTGGTCCACAAAATGTTTATTTGCATTTAAACGCTGGGGTGAAGGTATTCAGAAATGTATGCATGTACAGATCTGCTAATATACAGTCATTTATTGTTAAGATAAAAGCAATATAAACAATATACAACATTTACATGATCACAGTCAATACTACATACTACATAATTATATGTATATGATTTTTACGGATAAATAAAAAATACATATGCAATTCTGCAGCCATGATGTGAGAAAAAAAAGCATGCATATGTGCAGTACTACACACTTTAAATACACACTAGGATGATACGGACTACAAGCCCAACACTCAGCTCACCAGCCACGACTCTACCCTGCCTGACACCTTAAACAACTTCTTTGCTCGCTTCGATACACCAGGCAGCAGAGAAGCTACACACCTACCCCGGCTGGAGGAGCAGCACCAGCCCCTCGTCCTGCAGCAGCACCAGGTGACATCCACCCTGAAGAGGATCAACACCCGCAAAGCTGCAGGACCAGACAAGGTGTCAGGCCGGACTCTGAGAACTTGTGCTGACCAGCTGGCAGGAGTGTTCCTGGACATCTTCAACCTGTCCCTGCAGCTGTCCATGGTTCCTGAGTGCCTCAAGTCCTCCACCATCATACCGGTACCGAAGAAGACATCCCCCACCTGCCTGAATGATTACAGGCCTGTTGCTCTGACCCCTGTAATCATGAAGTGCTTTGAGCGGATTCTTCTCAGGCACATCAGAGGCCTCATCCCCTCGGACCTGGACAGCCTTCAGTTCGCCTA
>JARJLU010011190.1:0-19867 GCA_030272975.1 Sparidentex hasta
GGAGGAGGAGGAGGATGGGAGGGGAGGGTGAAGAGAAGAGGAGCAGGAAAAATTGGTAACCTATCGTGGAAGTGCCACGGAAAAAATAATACATTGAGAATAAGTGATTTCTGTCTCCTGTAAATTCCAGGTGACGGGAGCTCATTTGGTTCCCTGGAGCCTATGAATTCATAATGCCTCTCATGCGCACCTCTAGATGTCAAGAGTGCGAGGAGAAAATAGCCAATTTCAGCCAACGCTCCCCTCCCGCAGACACAGTCTCTATCTCTACCTATCCTTCTTCCGCACACAGCCGACACACCCGCCGCTCTCTGCCAATTCTTATTTATCCCTTCAAAGGACGCCTGAAGTCGGCAACGCTCTTTTAATTCCTTTTTTGGAACAGGATAGCGTTTACAAGGCAAGTTATACTTTTATCAGCCGTGGCATACAGAAAAAAAAGTGGAGACGCTAATTCTCAGTAGTTTACGAGCGTTGTCTCTGCTGTCGGGTGCGGTGTGCACGCCTGCCGTCACCGCCGACAGCCTGCAGGGAGGCGGGAGACGACGACGGCACCTAAAGTTCACACGTCAAACATCTTCGAGGATGAGCATGCTGGGAGAAAGCCTGCTTAATTCTCTTTTTACATCATCAATCCCTCTGACTTCTTTTACCTTACGTGTGACGTTGTTTTGTTTTTTTTCTTCTCTTCTCTCACTTGTGTCCCTTTCATGTGTGCCCTCCATCTTTCTCCTCACGCGTGACTGCACACCTGTGTGTATTTGTCTACTGTATTGAAGCTCCGTGTAAGCACGTCATCGGTGAAGGATGAGAGGAAGGTTTGTGAGCATGCATGTGCAGCGCTGTGTATGTCGAACCGTCTCATCTGCCCCAAAGAGCCTCGTGTCTCCGGGGATGTGCTCTCTCCTTCTCTCCAGCTCTCTTCAACACAGCCGTTCGCAAATGCGGCTGTCACTCCTGATCTACTTCCAGCAAAAAAAAACGAGAGCTCGCTTTTCTTTTGATATACTGTTTTACTTAAATCCCCTTTCTTTACACACCTTGACCAGGAAGTGACAAAAAAACAGGGCAATGACATGCAGCAAGGCCTCAGTATAGTCTGGATGTGGAGTATAAGCAGCAGGAGGTTTGATGCGATGCTGTTTGAAATTCAACAAGGTGAATTTTAATACCACAACATCTAGGTTACGTGCGTCTCGGCACGGAGGAGACGTGTGCCGAGGGGGTTTTTAAAAGGCTTGTGCATTTCCATGTCGAGCACATGTAAAATAAGCAACAGTGAGAGTTTACACAAGAGAAAGTGCAGCAGCTCTCCATCCTCCTTTCTGCCCACTGTACGCTAGCGGGGTGGGCCACACCCAGTCCAGCGCCAGACAGGCAGTCTGCCCTGACTTTGTGGTCGAGCTGCCTGACTATATATGGAGATGAAATAGCAGGGTTGAGCCTTCGCCCCCTTGTAAGGCCTTGGGGGCCGAAGCCTCAAAACCAAGCGAAACCTTAAAACAGCTAGTCAAAAAGCCACTTCCTCTGAGCCAAGATGATTATAGTCCAGAACAATGCAACAGTGCAAAATGAATGAAAAACCAGGAATGAAGGAGGCGTTTCCTGCTATACTTAGCAGCTGACACATTCGCAGCCTTCTTCTCCTCAGTGACTCTTTTTTTTTTGTCATCTATATTTCGTAACAGAGAAGCATTTTTAACATTAAAAAAAAAAGATTCCTCATATTATTCCCTCAAAATCATATCTCCAGTGAGGTTTCAGTACAGGAGTGATAGTGTTACTGGGTATTACTGAGCTTATCTGCAGATCAGCCGACTCAGCATATGCATTCAGTTTCTTAAATCAGTTTACAGTGATGAATGGACCTCATTTAGCCCCACAGCTGGCCTGGTGCTGAGTGCTGTCCCTGTGTTTGTGTTTGTCTCTGCAGCTGGAAACTTGTTTTCTACCAGGCTGTGGCTGGATGATGTGGCAGGGGGGAGGAAGGGAGAGATAAAAGGTGATAGGAAGTCGTCCCACACAAAAGTGAGTGCACACGGTGAGGTCAGGCCTCATGTTGGATGGAAGATAAGCAGTAAGTAAGTCTGGAAAAGCTGTAGCAGCAGCCCACCTGTAGCCTGTAAAGGAAATAACTCATGGGTCAGTGGTGGTTTGGCAACTGCAGGTATAGGGGAGAAGAAATATGTGTGGCCTGGAGGTTGCACCAGAGAACAAAGACTAACTGCCTTCACAGCCCCCCAGCCTAGTGAGTCACCGTCATGTCAGCCTGCAACAAGAAAAGCTTAAAGTTAACAAGCCAGAATATGAGCACACTCTCGTCTGAGCTCTTCGAGACATTAAACCGACGATTAGGATCCCCGTGCAAACGGCAAAGCGCAGGCGAAGACAGCAGCTACGTTCGACTGAGCCACGCTGGCACCTCTGCAGGGTCCGACGCGAGGTTTTCTGATGCTTATCCCGCAGCATTTTGTTGTAATCACGCTGCAGTCAGCTGTTTCTCTCAGCTGTTTATCTATCAATAATGAGGGGCTCAGCGGCGGCGATCAGAGAGACTCTGATTGTGTTTGTGTGAAATACAAGAGGTCTTTGTTGGTTGGATCAGGTTGAATCACATTAGGGATTTTCATAAAAGCCTTTGACATCTGGACCAGTGGCAGCGGGCCTTTGTCTGCGCCTCCAATTTGAGTAATGGGCTCTCACACGGTTCCAGAATAGCAGAGTAGCAGAGCCCACATGGAGGACGATCTGTTGTCAGCACCAAAGCACGAGGCTCATTCAGTTTAATGTGCAACTAAAATGATTCAACCTGCTCATTAACTGTTGGACCTTCTCTTCGGAATGACACGATCCAGTTGGATCCACAGTGTGTACTGTATCTGTGCCTGCATGAATCAGAATATTGCTATAATTATATTGCATATAATGACAGACTCACACTGATTTCGACTCCATGAAGCCAAATTTGGATAATGAGAAGATGTGGCGCAGTTGGAAGGACACAGTCATTATTCAGGGTAAACGTGTGAGTTATTCAAGTTCAACTATCGTTCAATAGAGAGGGGACACGAATCTGTCCGACTGCCGGCGACGGGGTGGAAAATCAGCCAGAAACCTTCGAACTTTCATGTCACGTCTTGAAAAACTTCTGACACCGAGGCGTCGAGAAGTTAAGAGAGCAACAAAGACAACTAAGTCACCGTCTCCTTGAAAGGAAAAGGTTTAAAAAATGTTGAGTAATAATCTGGAGAAAATCACTTTCTCCTCCCCGCTCCGATTCGATAAAGCCATCTTGATGAACATCAGTGATCAATAGAGCCACTTAGCATGTGATTGAGTACGGTACGCTGACTTGCTCAGGCTCGCTCGCTCCCCTCAGACTCCAGCACTCTTTCTTTTTCTTTCTACCACTTCCACCGACCGTCTCTGCCACATTCACACACTGCGCCGCCCACGCGCTCGCACATACAATCCGACACATGCACATTTCACACCTCCGTCAAAGACCGTTGCAGAAAGATGCAGCAACACTGTGTCCATGTTACAAGGTCCACTAGTTTTTTCATTCCAGTTCGGTGCTTAATCGCTCATCAGCGCGGCCCGCTGGGGTGTGAAGCCGGCCCATCACCGCCGCGTCTACGGCACAGTCATTAATTGAAAGGTACTGCTTAACGCTGCATGGTTTGGCACTCGAGGGCTGGAAATATCTCCTTCTGTGCACCTCATGTCAGGACAACAAGACCACAGGGGGGTTCCAGCAGATCTGTACCAAATATATGATGTTATTGCTCTTGAAAAAAAGCAGTCTTGACCTTCAGATATCATTGGAAGTCTGCAGATATACTGTGATGTAACCAAAGACACAATAAGTGGTGGTGGCGGGGGGCAAATCGTCCATTGTGCAACCAAAACAGGACGAGGTGTTATTTTCCCTGGTAGCGAACCACAGGTAACAATAAACTGGAACAACTGTGGAAAATCTACACTGCAGAAGTCGAAGAACTCGGCTGACTGAGGAGGCGAAGAAGGCCAAGAGGTAGAAACCAAATCCACTGAGTGAATGATCGAGCATTCAGAGTTACTAATCCTGCGTCTTATTAATCTGTGTTTTATCAAACCTTTCCACAGAACTGACATCAGTGTTTCTATAGGACAGAGTGCGATTCTTAAAGTTGTGTTTTTTTGTTTTTTCTTGCATTAGACAGTAGCCAGGCTGTTAGCAGTAGCCATGATGCCATTAACATCTAGTTGTGGGGTCAGTCATCTAGTCTAATGTCCATGTCTAATGTCTCTAATAGAGGAAAAAGGGCTTCTAATTCAAAAAAGGTTCGAATTATATGTGAGTGTGAGTGCAATTTGATATAACTGAGTGTTTTTTAGCTTCAGTTAAGGATTATATGCCACTCATGAGTTGACACACACTCTGCCAGGCTTGAGTTTATGAGCTGATTTAAGAATCTTGTTAGATGAAATAGATGTGGGCAGAGCTAAAACGAGACATTTTCATAGTATTCCTTCTTTTCTTCGGCTTCAGCAAAAACATTTTTTGATAAAAAGGTCCTCGTTCGAGCACAGACGGGTTCCCTTTCATGAACATTAGTGCTTTGACTCATTACGCGTCTTCGACAAATATTAGCGCATCTTGTAAAAGCAGCAAAAACATTGCCGGAGGAATCAAAAAAAAAAAAAAATCCCCTCACAAATCTGCCTGTCAAATCCAGTTCTCCCGTGTGATATCATAAGAGACAGCCGTGCACTTTACAGCCATCCCAGCGGCTCAGTTTCCACTAATGAGACTGAGAATCTTCGGGAGAATCTTCTGAGAACTGAGTGTTGGTAATTGTACGAATCCAGTTCTCTTTTATTATTCTCCATCGTTATTTGTTTCCATTCGCCTCTTAAGCTCAGGCCTCCGTTCGCCCCTTCTTTCTCCTTAATAACATGTTGCAAATTTCCCTTCTTTTGTTTCCGTTTTGTTTTGTTTTGTTTTGACAGGATTAAATCCAATCTCGCCCAGTCTTCAACGCAATAATCTTGCTTGTATTTTAATTAAACAGCATTGAGCTGGAAGCCCGTTCCTAAGCCTCAGCACCTCCCCTGCCATTTGCACAGTCCACTAAGGAGCAATCCGGACCTGCCAACCCTGAAACTCCCCCCCCAACCCCAATCCTTCTTTAATGCATCTCGGCCTGTGTGTACAAATCCTTCCAGCCGTTGGGACAACACTGCTGCAGCCTGTTGTAATCTGTAGGGGCGTGACCTACTACACAGCACAACTCCATTGATTTCCCTTACATTCGATGAGCTTTAAGCTGCAGCAAATAACCAGTCACTGTGTCGTGCTGCCATATGTTAACACGCTCGCTTTCGCAAAAATACATTAGCGCCAACAGATCCAGGTATCTCTGCTCGCCTCGGAGAAACAACTGAAGTGTGATCGACAGGGTACAGGTGTTGCTTTCAGTCTATTCATCTCGTGTTCATGGGACCGAACTCTCTGGAACAGCAGGTTTCACTATCACTGACTGATGCTTCAACAAATAAGTAGTTATACAGATGTGATACAGATGTTTAGATTCTCCACGAGGTACCAAAGAAAACACCTTGAGACCTTATATGGTCAACAATTTGCAGCATCTGTTGCTGTGCGCCTGTAATTCATTAATTTGAATTTATCCTTCAACACCTTGGATTAGCTCTCAAAGTCTTCGTCACCTATTTTGTGATGAAACAATCTCGGTTGCCTTCGTGACACCTCGCACAGATGCTTTTCGCCGATACCTCACTGCGTTTTAAGACAATCTGTGCGGACGAAAATACAGTTCTAACCATGGCAACAGATCTGCAGCAGCGCCATGTGAAGATGACAGGGACGCTCGACGGAGGAGTAAAGCCGGGCTGCTTTCTGGTTGGGTAAGAAGCTGCTCTATGATGTTGGGCCCCTCATCCATAAACAAATATGTGCTCCAGTTTGAGACGCATGTTTGCCTTGTGAGGGGAAACTTCTGGAGTGCAAAGCACAATGGGAGCAGATCTCATCAAAGGCCTGATCTTCAGATGGCCTCCAGAGAACAATCTCTTTCTTTTCTCACTTTTAAAACTAGTTTCTCCTCCCACGTGGAGTTCCCAAGTGAAGTTAAGAAAGAGCCGTAAGTACATAGAATTCTGCACTGAGCCGCGTTTATAACATCACTGTAGGTGATAAATAGAATCTCACACATAAAACAAACGGAGCATTACTGTTTGAGGTAATTATTTTTAATCAAGCCCCAAATCATTGCGGGTACATTTAAAAATCTGCTATCTCTGTGCAACAAAGCCTGTTTGACAGATGTGTATCCCATAATTAAGCCATCCAAAAAATTCTGAAGCCAGTGTGTGGCTGAATACACATTATTGATCGGGCTCACAGACAAACCAAATGAGCCACTCAAAACATTTTTTTTTTTCTCGGTTTGTTTTTTGTCAGCTTTCGACTGTCCTTTGTTTTTTTCTGGCTAAAAACATTGGATACTCGAGCTCATTAATGACAACCATCCATCCGACTGCCGCTGTTGGACAAATGATGAAATGTCGTTTGATTCAAGGCAATTCCACCGAGTCGTATTTGTCAGTGTGAATGACATCAAAAGGCCCCACACAAACAGAAAAACAGGGAAGTGTGTTCTCTTGTACTCCAGATCTTTGCGAGGAACAATCTGAGCTGCAGAGAGATTTGAGCCTGTCTGTTTCACCTCAGGTGAGTGTTCGGGAACACATTATGAGGTGAGAAAACTCTCCTTCTTCCCTTGAGGGATATAAAGTGACAATGGCTCCCTGCAACATGTTGGGCGTCCCACTCGTTCGGTGCATCTCTGCTTGCTCATCCGCCACAGTTTTGTGCCAAGAACATCTGGTCTTCCACGTTTTCTTCAGGCCGAGTCTGTCTCAGCGCGACCTTGGGACTGCTACACTGTTAGCTGACTGCAGGACGCTTAATCAATCCTGCTGATGTGCACATTGGTTACCAATCAATAATAAATCTTGGTTCTATGTATTTGTGGGTCTATGAGCAGAATCAAAGTGGAACAAATGTGCAATTCCCTATGCTTGTTAGGGAATGAGCCCCACATAGACAATGTACATCTATTACTATGGGATTACATGTTAAAGTATGATGAGGTCCAATTCTTGTTGATTTCCCAGAATACCAACTCAATCTGCGAATTTCTCACCTTCTGTACGTCGCAACCGCGTTAATGAAAAACAACTCTGTATAAAGTATCACACGCAAAGATACCACTTCCTCTGTGAACTCCTACACAAGGTAGCAAATACGCCAAGTTCATTAGCAGGATGCGCAGTATAGGAAGGCTTTCAAGCATGTCACCAAGAAAGCAACCAGACCAGATGGTATCAACCCCAAAGTCCTCAAACGACGTGCTGATCCAGTTTAGGCCCAACATCATTCCTGTTCCCAAGAAAGAAAGACCAGCCTTGGCAGTCGCCAATGTTTTGATGAAGTGCTTTGAACATCTGCTGAAGGAAAACACCACCCGACACAATGGACCCACTACAGGTTGCCCACCATGCAAACCAATCAATGGAACACGGTACAGCAAACTTCCTCCACACCATCTGATCGCACCGCGACAAGAAAGGGGACCATGTGAGAGTGATTAACGTTCAGAGTTTAATACCAGGTGTGTTACAAAGCTTCAGGAGCAGGAATCAAACACCTCAGTGGGCATACACGCCGCTTCCACCCTCGTCCTTTACACTGGGGCGTCCCGTGGTTGTGCTTTGGGCCATAAACGAGTCAGCTGACCACATGGCTATCGTGAGTCTAATAAACGATAATGAAGAGGCCCACTCTAAGAAAGTAGAGGCACTGACCTGCTGGTGCTGAGAAGGAGCAAGACAAAACAGCTGAAGTTGGATCTGGAGAAGAAGCAAGGGAGGAACTACGCTCTCCTTAATGTCAGGTCATCTGTTGAGGGGGAGGACAGTTTCAAGTGCATTCAAGGACCAGATAGCCCTGCAAAGAGATCTTCATTTGGCTGAACATACGAGTGATGCACCGTGCCTTCAGGATATTTACACAAGGCCCTCCAAAAATAAGGCCAAGAGAATCATGAAGGATCCCGATCACTTATGTAGTGGCCTTTTCTCCTTGCGTCGGTCCAAATACACCTTCAGACCACTCAGATCCTTTAGATTTAGGCAGTAGATGCATGGGAAGTGAAATAATAATCACTTGGCAGAAAACAACATTTTTTTAAAAAAAAAGAAACACTTCTTTAGGCTCACAGTGAAGTGTTGTCTCTGTTGTCCTATTCTTGAAGTATAATACTGTAAATCCTTTTGTTAAAAAAGGGAGGCGGAGGACTACGTCAACATAACTGACCCTGAAAAGGAGCTGAAACACTGTGGAGCATTTTACGCAGCGCTGCATTGTTTGGCTGCAAAATTCAGCAGCCTCTCACAAAGCACCCCATTTTGTTTGCTTGCTCGTTGAAGCATTTTCGCTTTTCAATACCTGGAGTATCATAAACAGACATTCACGCTGCGGTCCTTGGCAACAACTCCATAAAGAGAAAAAAAGAAAGAGGCAAAATGCCATCAGAATGAAAAGGCACTGCCTGTGGATGTTCCCATCACACACCAAGTCACAAGGCCTCCTGATGGATCTGAGAGGAAACGCCTCCCGAAATCAATTATGGAAGTGCTTGATGTGTTCCTCACATCTGTCCACTCCATATGGAAGTCAGAGAATTTCCCTGCCATCGGAAGTCTCTGTGGACGTTGGGAAAAGTAGAACACAACCCGGCTTCAGCTTACAGAAAGAGGTGATAGACTGAGGAAGGAGCTGCAACTTTTATATTTCCGTACGCAACGGCTGCTTTGACATATAACTACATAATTTAGTGTGACGGGATGATGTAAACAACCATGATTCCAGTATTTTGTATATGAGAGTCGTGAGGGATATTACACCCTCAGGCAGGTGGTAGATGGTGAGCTTGGGCTTCTGGAGCTCACTAACAAGCCTTCCTAATCCCTGTGATCCCACCTATTCTTCCTCACTCAGCTGTTTTCACCGCTCTGCTGAAAGTCCAACTACTGCGCTGCCCTGATTCGTCTCTCTTCGTCTTTATGTCTCCATCTCTTTCTCACAAGTTATCAGCTTACAAAGCCAGTCGGACCAATGACCTCTGCCCTCCGGCATTGACTACTTAAACCCTAGCATGGAGAACTCTGAGCCTTCTCTGGATAAAATACTCTTAAAAAGCACAGGTCTCACGTATGTAGGGGTCATAATGCCGAGGAGAAGGGAAGCACACCTTCGCTTCATCCTCATTTGCATCTCAATTCTGCTTTCATCGCTGCACTGCGAGTTTGTTAGAGCCAAAGAGGATTTGTTCATTGTCGTATCACATGGTTGAACAGATCGTGGCGCTGGCACTTGCTACTGGAGGTGGGTTATCTGGCTGAAGAGGAGAGACGAGGGGAAAAAGCCTAATGAATTCTTCACATAGAGTCCCCTTGAGTTAGTAAGCAAGAACAAAGCAGGATGCGCGGCAGGGTGTTGGCTGGAGAGCGATATGAAGAGAGAGGAGAGAAAAAAAAAACATGAAGGAAGGATGAGAGAGGCCTGTAGGCTTGGATGGACCTTCAGGGTTGACCATGGGCCCATATTTAATTGGCAGGCCAGTGTGCGCCTGGATGACCACCAAGCAGGACTAGCAGAGATGACCAGAGGGCAGAGGAGGCACGCCACCACATGGCACTAGCTTCCTCCCTCAACTCGCCGTCCCAGCCCTTCCGGAGCCTTCCCACAATCCCACAGGCCATTCCATCTGCTTCTGTTGTTCCTCTGCTCTCATTAAGGAGGTCTGGCTGGTGCAGAAGCACCGCAGAACACACCCAGACAGGACAGGTGCCAAGGCGTGCGAATATGCCGTACATGGCAGCGCATCTGATTGACCCAGTAGGGTAATATCCAACTCCAAATACGCCTCGGGTCACTGCAGATATCATTATGGGCTAGATAGATTCAGCATCCCTCCAGATTCTGAAGGACATTTTGAAACTTTTATAAAATTACCCAGACTTGCTGTGCAGTACTGAAAATATGAAGAACTTTATGACACAGAAAATTACTTCTGCATTTTTTACGTCCATTGCTCGAGCATAAAAAACAAAACAGATTTTATTGTACTCCATTGCGATGGTGTGGTAAAACTTTACAGGTTTTTAGACAATGTGGGCAGAGTTCCCCAGTGAAATGAACCTCGAAGCCAGTTAAAATAACTGAAATGGACGCTGCTGGCGTCATCCAAAGAAAACAGAACAAAAAAAAAAAACGCTGGTGTGACTTCCCTCTTTTCCCTCCCCATCCTGAGGAGTCCGTGTGTACATTCCCCAACCGCAAACACAGCCCGTCGGTCCAGGGCTTTGGTGACCATCTATTATCAAGTGTTTATTTAACTCCAGGGGAGCAGACAAAACAGGACGTCAATGGATTTGTTTGGAATAGTCTGTTTGGATTTGAAGCACTGAGAAGAAGCGACGGTGAAGTGACATTAAAAAAAACAAAAAACGACTGGAGATGACTGATGACGATCGTAAGGAGGCGCTCTCTTTTGATACAGGTTCTGTCTTTTATTCCCCTGGATGCGTCTTTTATAGAGTTCAAGTTTAACACCCGCCGAGCGCCAAATGCTGGTAGATTTTTTTGTTTGACGAGTTAATCTTCAAAGGCTTTCCACCACACTGGTGGTTAAATGTTTGAATCAAAGCAGTCGTGAAGTAAAAAAAACATGCTGAGAGTCTCCAGCGTGTTTTGGTGCTGTTCAGGGTCAGGGTTGGAAAAAAAAGATTCACACACGTTCATGGTGCGTTCAGGTGCATCTCAGACTCTTAAATGTGCATTGCTTTGTACGTGTAAGTGTGCGGGCACCGACAGGGACAAACAGGAAGTTGTAAATAGGAAAGTTTCCTTTTATCATCATGCATCAATTAATTCAATTCTTAATGTAAACATGAAGAAAATAAAAATCAAATTTAACTGGTAAATCAGCAGCGATACTCAGCACGACTAGACTGACGGCTCACATAATATCAATTAATTTGTTAAAAACACATTTATTCCTTTAGATTAAACTACAAAAAAATCCATGAAGAATATCAAAAATATAGTAATATGCTGATAATGAGAACACACTGCGATAGTAATGGTTTTTCTCTCTCTGTCCCTCTGGACGAAGGCCTGCTCGCCCTCATCGATCGCTTTCCTTATTGATGCCATCGATCAATTCCGATTTACATTCCATCTGCTCACTCGTCCTGCCCGGCACGTGTTACTGAAGATGATTCATACTCAGCTGCCGTCTCGTCTCGACCTTTTCTCCCGCCGAGCCAAACTTTCAGCAGTATCGACTGGCAGCGATCTTCCGATTTTTAACGTTAATTTTGCAATAAATTCCTCCAGACCTGTTGAAAAGGCTGACGAGGTAGACAGTCGCTCCATTAATTTCAAATGCCGCCGTAATTAAAGCCTGTATCTAAACAAAAGGCGCTGAGAGCTTTGGAACTTTGGTCCGCTCTGAGCTGAGAGGACCGTAATTATTCAATTGTTTCTGAGAGTTGTGTTTCTTTTTCTCCCGCTTGTTAAATGTGTCTGGGACAAATGAATCTGCTTCACTGGGCCTCTTCTCATGAATGAATAAGAGTGTTAATCAAGAAGGGCTTTGTTCCCCTGCACTGCACGCCGAACAAGTGCAGCCAGCTCACCTGACCCCTTTATCAATCCCACACAATAGCGTTGTTAATTCTTTTGACTGCGGGCTCTTCCTCCGAGCAAATTAAATCACCTGTATCCAAAATGCCACGGAGCCGGGGTTTTAATTGCACGGCAAAGCGGACTGTACAAACTCCTCTTTCGAGTGAGCACTTCTCAGGGTCACTTCAAACCCCGGCAGCTCGAATCGAGCCGGGAAACAAAAAGGATTTGCGAAAATCTTCTTGGGGGCATGACAGCGAGAGGAGAGCTTAAGTTTGATTGGGGTGAAGAGGCATGAATTATAACAGCGGCTCCTTATCCCTCGTGTAGCTTTTACCCATCTCTTGTTTCAATTAGCAGGAGGGTGTCTAACCGACGGTATCTCACTAAATCCGCAACTACTCGCCACTTCACCCCAATTGTTATAAGAGCAAGAATTGATTAATGGGAATTCTCCCCCGCTACTTCTGTTCTCCAACTCCCTCATGTCATTTGCTCTTATTTTTCCCCTCTCTGTTCTCCATCTATCCATCTATCTGTTCCATTTCTCTTTAAAACTGTCGGTTTTAGTTTTTTTTTTTCCACTGGCCGTGAAGAGGAGGCGGCACAAAAGATCGTCAGTCTCAAAGGATGAATTCACACAAAAATGGAAAATTCACCATCTCCTGACCTGAGGTGACGTTTGATAAAATGGCGTTGCAGCGTTTCCAGTAAATGAGGAAAAAACATCCCAATTACTACTTTTTTTAATTCATCAAATGACTCCATACAGCCCAAAACCCTTATTAGTTTTAAAATATGTTATTGACGTGTTTTTTTTTAAATTTTTTATGGTGCAATATTTGAAGTTTTGGTTAAAAAATGTGTGCTACGTTGCAAAGATATATACTGAAGCTGACATGCTAACCAGTTAGCCCACACACAGACAGTTCCTCAAACTGCTAGCTGCACAGCTAACTGGGCTAACAGAGCAAACAGGCTAATGGCAGCTACACTTCTCTTTGTATTATTTTTTTCCCCAGTATGAATCCAATAGCTGGTCAGTTCTTACATATTGCACCTTTACAGCTCAAATGTTTAATGTGGGTGTGAAACACTGGGGCACATCTGAGTTGGGTTCACGAGCTGTAAATGTTCTCGTTTCAAATTAATTTAGGCTTTCGGGCTTGTGGAGACGTTGATCGTGCCAGACGAGCTGTGTGAAGCTGTTTTCTGTTTTTTTTTTTGTTTTTCTGCAGAACGCTGCATCGCTGTTTCTCTGTGAAGCTGCAGAAATATTTTGTGGACCACAAAACTTCAACTTTCTTTGCATTCACATGGAGGGTGAGTAGATAATGACTGAATTTTCACTTTTTGGTGAACTTATCCCAAAGGACAACACAGCATTGCTCCAGATGTACTGTTTGTTTTTTGTCCTCTGAGGAAAAGAGGTTTTGTTGTCTTTACAGCAGACACGCCGCACTTTGCCTTTGTTTATACTATAAACTCTATAACCCGACAGCCACAAAGGATTTATTTGGCTCTTTCGACTTTTTTTTTTTTCACAATAAACACATCTTTTTCTTGTGTTTAACACATCTTTCCCAGCCTGACTCATCCAAGTGATGTGTGTTTTCTAAAAAATAAATAAATAAATAAATAAAAAAAACAACCTATGAATCATTAGCAGGATGAATTAATTTAGACACGAGCTCGCTGCGAACGCGTCCCTGGCCAGATGTCGTCTTCCTTAAAATACCCTCTTCTCTATACTGCCGTGTGCTTACATGTGCGCTGCCTTGTTATACACCGAGTGCGATGGAGGGCCTCTCATTTAAACATCCTACCACAGAGCTGTGGGTGATGCTGTCTGTGTCTAGCCTCGGGGCAATGATACAAGTGCTCATGCATTTTTCACACCTTTAAGACAGATGAGGACCACACAGGCCGAACATGAGCAACTCCTGCAGACAAGCCCATGTCTGTTGGGTTCTCCAGTACCATGGGAATACATATATGTATATAAATATATATATATATAAAATAGTGAATGTAGAAGAGGGGAGAAAAACAGAGAAAAAGCAACCTGGACAGTCCTTGGGGGAGAGAGGAGGCATTGAGAGAAGAAAACAAGATAGCGGGTGAGGCGGGAGGGGGGAGGTACGGGAGGATGATGGAGATAGGAAGAAAAATATGCCTGTGGCAGGAGAAGGGAAACCAAACCAGCTCATTACTGACCCGAGCACACAGAGACGGAGATGGGGGGGGAAATAAAAAGCTGAAAACACGCTGCGGCACAAAGAGGGAAAAAATGGAGGGAGAATATCGGATAAAGAGAAAATATTTTGGAATTTGGTGTGTTTGGACGGCAGCGTGGGATCGTTACGGCGATTTCATCACGCCGTGACAGCAGCATATTTTGGAGTGCGCGGTCACGCGGCCCGTCCACGGGTCGGCCGAGCGCGGCCTGTTAGACGAGTCTAATGAGCGGAGGACCCTCAGACTGGCAAACAAGCCGGCTCTTGAATCCTACGACAGAGGATGAAAGACGAAGAGCCACCCCTTCAACCAAACACACACACACACGCATACATTTTCCCCGTCTTTACTTTTCTGCCTCTCCGTCTGCCGAGTTGGAATCCATTGACTTTTTTCTTCTTCTTCATACTCTGCATCTGTTTTCGCCCTACATCTTCTCTCTCCTCTGTTTTGTGGCAGGAACCTGTTATTCACAGATGCTCCCTCTCCTGCCGTATCTGCCAATCGCTCTGTTTTTTCCGTCTTATCTTCTCCATCCTTTTTGCTAGAACATAACAAGCTTGCTGACTCCCACTCTGTGTCTACCAGCCCTGTCCTGTTTTTTTATGGGGTGACAAATTAGCCCAGTAGAGAACCACGCTGCCACCGCTAAGCAGTAAACAACAAGCTCGCCTGAGCGGAAAAATACAAGGTTAAGAGCTGCGAAGGATCCCCTTCGCCCGCCACCGCCGCTCTCTCCTTTCCACCCTGCCTCCTGCCTCCTCCTCCTCCAGCCCGAGGAGCATGCCCGCTGCTTCCACATGGCTCGTGCCCAGCAAGCACAGCCATGGTGCAATGAGCCACAGCTTAACACCATCTCAGATACTGACAGTGTGATTGCAGCTAAGGAAATGGAGCAGAATGGTGACTAGCGAAGCCAGAATGACAAGTCAACAGCGCTGGGAGTGGGCGATCTCTGGGTAACGAAACGGTAATATCTTCTGTCGGAGTTGGAGGACTTAAGCAGGAAGCGGGATCATACTGTAACACAGCAGATATCACTTCAGTGTGTCAGTTAAACAACGCCGTCTATTAACCTGCGTGGACCTCCGACAGTTTTCCAGCATTATTTAAAGATCGCTACTCACTGTGGAGCCCCTGAATATTCAAACAGGACAGGTGTGATACCACTGAGACTCTGTGTGTGAGAACAGTACCTATTTAAAGCTGCCGGTGGCTGTCTGAGCCTGTGAGGGTTAATGGATCGACAGTTTCTTCTATAAATCGCAAGAAAATGCTGAAAAATATCAATCAGTGTTTCCCAAAGATGAAGAGGACGTCCTCAAATGTCTAGTTTTGTGAACACACCCAAAAATATTCAGTAAAACTGTCACAGAGGAGGAAAGAAATGAGAAAATATTCACATTTGAGATGCTGGAATCAGAGAATTGACGGATGCCAGCAAAAATCTACCTGCAGACAGTCGTATGTCACATCATGCCGGCATTAAACTACAGTTTTAATGTCTGTGTGTGCAGAATATGTCCCAGACATGAAGACAGTAAACACAGAACAGGTGAGAGTTTCTTTCAAGTGCTATCGCTGTCTCTCCCTCGCTCCCTCTTGTTCCTGCTATTTCAGATAAAGCTGAAATAACAGTTACGTCCAGTGTTTCCCAGCCTGTAAGAGTTAAAACAACGTCCTCATCAGAATCAGGTTGTAATCAGGTTGATTCCAGCTTGCACCCAGCAGTCAGAGTATCAGATAATCAGTGGATCCATCTGCCTGTGAAGGTCCCATTACTGCTGCGACGGGGCGCGACCAAAGCCACTCTGCAGATTTACCTTCCTGTAGGCCGGCGTTCCCTTTGCACATCATTACCTGAGCTCGTCTTCGAGGGCAGAGGGCACGACGGAAATCTCCTACGCAGCGTCACACCGGCCGCTCTCCTCCTACTCAGGCCAGCAAATTACAATCCAGCAATGAAATCCAAATAATGAGAAAACAAAAAGCCATTTCATGAAGATGGAAAAAAAAAAAAACAGCCCGTAGGGAAGCAGGGAATATCTTGTAGTTTAGTAGGCGCCACCGTAATCCTACAATTTTAACAGCAAAATCTTAATTATGGAGGAATGACGCTCCCCCATCAGGCAAACGAGCCTCCATCAGGGCCATAAAGTTACACAGAGGGGAATCTGATGTTGGATTCATGTCAACACACACACACACACACACACACACACGTACAGTAAGTACATAACGCAGATCACACACAGACAGTAACACCCAGTGGTTATCCCACATGGCCCGGCTCAAGGAAGGATAAATTAGGCCCAGGAGCCATTAGTCATGTGTGACCCAGCCAGGCGTAATCAGAGCCTAATTCAACAGAGATACCACCTCTGAGGCTCAAGCCCAGTCCTCATTAATCATCGCAGCATCAGCCATAGCACCCGGCCTCATGGCTTTAGTCTTTATTAATGGTACCCTGATTTAACTCCCCCCTGTTTCTGGTCAAGCTGCAGCGCTGCGAAGCGGCTCAAAGATCCGAAATGAAACACAGCGGGTGTAAATTAGGACCACGTGACTCACAACGCCGACTATTACTGAACACAAATGCTCTCAATTAATTTCATTTTGAGAAAAAAAAAAAAAAAAAAAAAAAGGCACAAACACAGCTTAAGAGCTCCGAATCAAGTAATCCGCTCCAGTACGACTCTATCTGTCTCCGTCGCTCAGATAAAGAATTAGCTAAATATAGGGAGGAAAGAGAAAGAATATCTCGGGACCGCTCAGTGAATTCATTATGTTTAAAAAAAAAAAAAAAAAAAAAGAAGTCATTGACACAGATTTCAGGAGTTTGGGGGATTTCGTTGAAGCGAGCGGCACAGTGGGTACATTCAACAGGCGCACTCGGAGCGGGTTTCTGGTTCTGGGATGTCTGGCGCCACATCCCCCCCCAATTTATCCAATTTGGGAAGTTATGAATGGATCCCATAGGCGGCTCTCTCTCTCTCTCTCTCTCGCTGCCTCGTTTCCTGTCGACTCTCTGCTGAGCAGAACAAAGGCAGAATAATGCCCCAAAAAACTTATGAATAAAAATGACTGCTACAGCGGCGCGTGATATTTCCCCGCAGCTCAGCGATGACTTTAGCGACTTTATCAAACTTTATCTATGATTTCAATTAGCTTCCCTCTCACAGAGTACACAGGGTTTCAAAGAACTAATGATATTGTTCTTAGAGGACAATATCACCCACTAATGAGAACGTAGCCATTATTTCTTCTCCTCCACGAAAGTTTCATAGTCAACAAAATATTTCTGGAGCTTCGCAGCAAAACAGCGTCGTGCAATTCCGCTAAACGACCAAAGTAGACGGGAACTTGTTTAAAAGTGCAGAAAAACAAATGAAAGAACACCATGTAACTCCTCCATGCAGCCAACACGGCGTAATCTGAGTCCCCTGAGGCTCAAACGTCCCTAAATTACTTGAAAAGACGTTATTTACACCCCTCGATGCACAATCAAGCTCGGCTACCCCACTTAAGATGAAGTGTGTGTTAGCTTGGCAGCTACTGTGAAGACCAGACTTTAAACATCTCTGTACATCAATCCGGTATCTCAGGAGACGCATGGATCCATTTTATGCCAGTTTGGGTTGCTTTTTTTCTGCAATTCTGTTTTGTGGACTAAGAAACTTGGCCCGACTTTCTACAAGCCAGGAAGCGAGTAGACACTGCCTATATTTTCATTTTTGGGTGGACTTATCCTTTAAAAGGACCAGCGTGTAGGACATGGCATCGGCCAGAGGTCCTCTCTTGGGTCAGTGTTTAGTTTGTCCATTCTGGGCTACTGTAGGAAAAACGTGGCAGACTCCGCAGAAGAGGACTCACTCTGTCTGTAGATGTAAAACGCTGGTTCCAAGGTAAAAATAATCTTTGTTTCAGGCGATTATTATCAGACACAAAGGAAAACGAAATGAACATTTTATTGCATTTCTGCCAAATCCCCCTACATCCTACGCATTGTACCTTTAAATAGGATCCATATCAGACTAACTCACTTATCTCTGTGTTCCTTCTGTCTCCCAATTATTTTTGCCAGCTCGGTGTCTCAGTCACGAGTTCTTCAAAATAAAGCGAAAGAGTTCTGCTGTTCAGCCGTTCACAGGTGGTATCACTGTGTAACACTCCTGCTGTTTTCCTCCCAGTCCCGCTGCTTTTGTCGACTCTCTTTGTAAATTAAGGAAAAAAAAAAAAAAGTGGAGATAACCACAAATTTCTTTGCTCCAGCTGAAACATTTCCAGCCCGAGCCGAACACGTAAAGGACGCCCGGATCCAAATCCAGCGCCTGCTCACGTCCTCGTACCCAACTTTGCACGCCCGTCGACACGGCTTCTAAAAACTTATTTTGTGTTGAATAATTCAGCTGAGGAGCAGCGTTTATCATTTGTGCGTCGCAGTGAGCCGGAGTGGGTTTTTCCTCTTTTCTCTCTGTGGCCACAGAACGATTGGGAAGTGGGAAATAGAAAACCTGGAGTGGCCCGGAGCAGGGTGATTACAGAGTGATTTGAGCGTGGAGCTGAAATTGCTGCTGTTCCACTCTGCTCATGTAAGTACGTGTGAGTGAGTGTGTGTGTGTGTGTGCGTGTGTGTGTGTGTGCAGCACATAAAACAACTGATACCGTTTCAGCAAAGAGCTCCCGAACATCTGAGTGCCTCTCAGGTACCTGTCCTAACATGACCGTCATGCACAGGTCCATTAGCAGCACTGTTCTCTGTCTGGATATCATTTGAAAAAAAAAAAAAACATTTTTAAGCATTAAAACTCTTCGGATGAGGTTGAATTCTTGCCACACCTTCAGTCACGCTAATGGCTTTCTGCAGCAGACCGGCCCAGACCTCCAGCCTCTGTAATATACCTAGACTTAATTACATTCCCCATTTGATCGATTAATTTGGTCCCCAGTTAAGACGCTGCAGTCAGAGCCATCACCTCCACTGCAGATAAAACACATCATGTCTCTCTGAGCTGTACAGCTACTGAGAGTCTGAGTGAGGTTTATATACGGAGTGGGCTTTACATCTTAGCTGATGCAGTAGAGAGTACGGAGGGAAGTCGGCAACAACAAAAGACAACAACTCCCACGATCCCACATGGATTCACAATGCACACACTTGACAGGCTAAAACCGAAAGTGGTGAGAAATTGTGTATTTCGTGTGTCTTCTGCACAGGTGAGGCAACATGGCTCCACAGCGCCTCCTTCCAAACTCAAACGGATGAGCTCTCGTAGCACATTTCACCTACATGTGCACAAGACGGCTGACCCGTGCGTCACGTCCAAACTCACAAAAAAAAAAGCCTCTTTGTGACGGACACCAACTCCACCAGGAAGTCAGCCATGTTGAATTTATTGGTGCAGCATTTTGTGACCGTCGTCATTCGATTCATAAGTAATTTTCAAGGTACAACTTGAATGTAATCTTGTTTGGCCTCGATGTTTCACGAGGGCTCAAGGTGTCCCTTTTACTTTTTTGCTTTTGAATGACAACAGATTTCTCAAACATGCCAAAAATGTTGTATTGCAACGAGGAAAACGTTTTATTTGAGGTTCAGAAGGCCAGATGTGGGTCACAGAGGCAGAGCGTACACTGTGTATATGCAGACTTCTACATGAATACACGCTTGGAGAGTTCATGGTTAGAGGTTAGGAAATAATAACCAGTGAACATGTACAGTACAAAAGCTATTCACACTCACACCTACAGGGCTGCAGCACACACAACAGCCGGGACCACCAAGAGAACATACGTGGACTCATTTTTGAGAAGATAACAAGCTCCATTTTACAGAAGCTGAAAAGAAATAAAGAGAAAGAAATT